>JAPZEB010000023.1:26123140-26138499 GCA_029783705.1 Chaetodon striatus
ACAGGCTGCATTGTTCTCCTCATGATGTAAAATTAGTGACACGGATTTATTATACCAAGTTGCCAGAATAAATGTTGGCACTGTACGTTTCTGCAAACCACAGATATGCTTCATTTGTACATTTCTTATGTAGCCAATATGTTTAAAAGTTAAGTTTCTTTACATTTCAGTTTTAAACTTTATGTTGTGACAGCGCTTTAGTTAACGTGTGGTTAGCTTTAGGCACAAAAAACACCTGGTTGTGGTTAGGAAATGACACACAACCACAATCACTTCTGTGCCAAATCACGGCTGGTCTTGAACAGTGGTCTGTTGCTTGGCAGCCGTCTCGCCCAGGTCTCACGTCATCAACCCCCCCCCCCCTTCTAATGAGAAATTCAGCTCGTATACATGTAATGTAAGCTACGGCACTTTAGAAACATTGATACATATAAAACGTACAAATGTAACGAATCTGTAGTTCGTAGAAATGTACAATGCAAACATTTTCTTTTGTGAACTGGGCCGAGAGTAACTAGGGGAAACTAAACCATCAGGCAGGCTTCATGCTTTTAAATATAAGGTGCGTTCCGAGTTGCATACTTTTTCTTTTCACTTTTAGTATGTGCAGCAGCTGCCTTTTATAAGTACGTACTGTTGCATGCAATATGCACACAATCAGGACATACTACTTTCTCATAACATTACGCTCTGAACTTTGACCTTCTTGCTTTTATATCCGTTACCTTGGAAATAAACAAATGCTACTTACTGAGTTTGCCAGAAATAGAGATCGATCCCGAGAGTTCTGCTGTTGTTACTTAGAAATGTATGTAGTTTAATTTAAAAGTCATAACTGCACAGATTGAAGCATTTAACTTATTATATTTGCGACAGTGAATTTACATCTGCAGTTCTCTGTCGTCATTTTCATAGTTATGTCCTATTGTTGTTTGTGATATTAATGATTATTTTGTTTACCTAAACAATTAATTTTCCTATTCCTACTACTATTCAACTTGTCATTCGTTACTTTTATGTGCTGTCATCCATCATTGGTACGTCTGACAGCTGTCAGTCAGCTGTCATCTGTTCGCGGGTCAGTTAATGTGACGTATTGTCCACTGTGCATAGAATTGTGGGTCAGAATAGCCAGAAAAACATGCTGGCTTCCATACCGTAAAACTGGACTGGATGTACTGAAACACGCTGGTATTTTTGGCATACTGCATTTGACATACTATGTATTGTAGCATACTAAATCTTTTTCTGGCATACTAAATAGCATGGTAGTGTGGGTACTGGAACGCACTGATAGTTCTGTGTTAACATTGCTTTGCTCATCTACCCTAGGTCCAGCAGACCAACACGTCCTTATTTTAAATACTATGATTTGTTGTTACAGTAAGTCAGGGGGAATGTATCAATACTATGTTTTCAGCTATATTAGCTAACAGGCGACAGCACTAAATGCCACCACTTAGCGACACCTGAGGTTGCTGGCCTTACCTGAACGCTGATGAGTTCAACTACGCTCATCCTGGTGGCATTTCACTCTGTTTCTGGGTGGTAGGGCTGGGCCCGGCATCCTCTTACGTTGCCAACTGTACGCTGGCGGCTCATAGTTCAGTGTTGTGTCAGTTCATTTAGGTTAACCTATAAACACAGAAATGAAACCAAAATACGTCAGTGATATGGTTTAATATTTGCTGTCCATCACAGTCTCAACAAAGTAACTTCCTGCATTTCCCTTTCCTTCTTTCTCCTCTCCATTTTCTCTTCACAAGCCCATAGGACCCGCTTTCTTGACATCTGGTAACCAATCAATAGGACAATTTACTACCATGTGACAGTGACAATTGTAGTTGCATTACAGGGGCAGTGTGAAACACAGCGCAATTCTTAAAAATGTACCACTTTGTTTAAAAAAAAGGAGATATAGCGTTGTCATCTCCACAAAGCACCTGCGTTTCAAGCACACAGCCAGTGAGGCAGGGAGAGAAGTCTTGTCAGTTGACTGCAACTGGATGCCACTAGTGGTATGCTCAATAAGACAAAGGGTTCAGTTAAGTATCCAAGGCGGAGCAGTACGGTAAGAATTGGGTGGATGTTGAAGAAAATCTGATGAAAGGGGTGAACCATGCCAGGGGCAGCTCCTGTTTGGCCGAAGTACAAAGATGCAATTTTTAGCGTGCTTCTTTGCAAACACAAGTGGTTAAGCCCATGGAGTTAAATGTAGGCTACACAGACACACACACACACACACACACACAGAAACACACTTCCACTAACAACCGAACACCAGCTCAGCACCTCTTTCATGTACAACTGAAAGTGCTACATTCAGTTGCTGTGAGGTGGCGATGATGCCTTGAGGCTTTTTTGGTTTGTAAAAGCGGGAACACCAATCCTCTTCCTTGTTCCAGTAACAACACCTTGTCATCCAGAATGAGCTAATCTACATAATCATCATAAGCTGTGCTACCGGCAGACGCTGAGCCTGAAACCACTGTGCAGCGTTTCCAAACTGACTTCAAAAAATGATTAGGACAGAGAAGGCAATAAAGAGGTGGCTGTGATGAAATGAGGTGAAGGAAGAAGAGTTTAGATAAGAAAGGAAGTAAAGGTGGTCAGGGATACTCTCCACAGATCACCATTACATCACTGACGTTTTGCAGACCCATCTTTCTCTGCTTTCTAACCTGCATTAAAGGCACAACGGAGTGTGTTCTCCTCAATCCTTATCAGCACACCGAGGTCTTTATGGGAGGCCCTATGAGAGGTCGAGGTGCTTACTTTGCCTATTCATTGAAACAGTGTGCTCTACGGGCTATTTAAAAACAGCACATTCAACAGGTCATGCACTTGTCTGCTTAATGATTTACTTCTTTTAACAGTACAATACCAAATAGGCCATGATATGTGGTTCTATTTTATGGACTCTGAAAGGAACGCGAACCAGTTGTATTAATCTATAAATGAATTTTAATAGAGGAATTCTCTTTTAAAGATGTGTTTGGCTTTTTATAGGGTGTTTCATAAAACTTGAGACAGAGAAGAGCAAAGGCTTAATTGATGGGTTAATCAGCAAGAGCCAAACTTCAAACACTTTATTAGCAAGCGCACATATAACAATTTATTGCATGTTCTTTGTTGTACGAGGGACTTTCAGCATGGTGGAATGAATAGTCATAACACTGCCATGTCACTGGCCTGTTTTTCCCCCTAACAGGATCTGCAGAAGTGAAATTTGAAGCTGAGCATCTTTAGCTATTATCCTGTCTCTGTCATCTATTGAAGTCGCTCAGTGAGAGAATTTTAAAGTCACTAATAAAGTGAGGATGGAAAGTCTGTTGCCGGCATCACGAGAGCTAGACCCGACACTGACACCTAGTGTTAGAGCACGCAACTAAAGGATCACCTAACAGGCTGCTCGCATCAGGTTTATTAATGCTGTATTACAGCAACACAAGACGGTGCCTGTCAGTGATGCTTCAGAACACAAGAAGATTCATGTAGGTATAAAAAACACAAACAGAGAGGTAGCAGTTCACTGTATGTTTGTGTTTCCCACGCCGAATTGTCAAAACAAACAGAAAGAAGGCTTGAACCAAAATAGGAATTAGGGAAGAGGTGAGTGATGCTGATACAATTGAACGTGACATTGTTCCCGAAACCACACAAAGACAAATACACATGCCATCATATGGCTTACGCACACACAAATATGCACACACACATACACGTACAGTGAGCCTCTTAAAGCCATGGAGCAGAGAGTGATAATTATGCGTGTAAATTCCAGGACCCCTCTCAGCAGCTCTGCTGGCTGGTGTTGAGAGCTGCGTCCTACTGGCCATGCTGGTAATAGTAACTCACATAAAGCCAGCTGTCACTGCGTCGAGCCCCCCTATCATACACTTTCACTGCAACACTGAAGTGTTGGCACAATCCCATATACAGAAACATGAAGAAAAATGTGCACTTTTGGGTTGGTGTGTGTGCTTGAGCTGAAAACATGCAGTGCCGATGAGCACCAGTAGACATGGACGTGCACTGGTGAGGAAGCAGACACAGGAGTCGTGTAGATGCATGTTTTCAGTGTTGACTTTGATATATTTGCACACATTTGAATTAAAGAAATAAAAATTATAAAAATTAAGTAATGTGCAGGGAAAGGGAAAAAAACCCTTTAAGGGCTTATTTATTACCATTTCCTTTAAGCAAGCCCCAACTCCAGTTACACATAATACCTTTTCCTGGAGCTTTCAACATTATAGTTTTAGTTTATTTATTTGCAGAAACAGGACACAAAACATTACGTATTAAAGGTGTTACAAGGATTGTGCCACTGACATTTGAAACACACCTAAGAAGGCTTAAAAGGCGTCAAAAAAAAAGCAGAACACAATAAATACACATATTTCACATGGTCTTCATCAGCAGATAGAGAGCACTTTACTGATGAGCAATATGGTTGACAGCTTCAGGAAGAAATATAAATATGAAGATCTTGAGTTGGGATTATTTTGTTGGAGTACTATTTCCAAGGTGAAGAGCAAACTTTGATTCATCACACTCACTTTGTTAGCTATGATATTTGATTTAAAACATACAACTCTTAACATAGGACTTAACTCTGTTTTAAATTAAGATAATTTTAAAGAGTTAAGTATTTGTAAAAAATTTTGTTGGAGAGAATATTTTTTACAAATTGAGAAGAACAAATCAATAAAATAGGATCTTTATCATAGTGAACAACTGACTTCAGCTGGTTAGACCTTCCAGGATAAAAGGATATAAATGCAGTTTTTGAGCAAAACCTTTTCTAATTGCAGCAATTAGTTTTGGACAAAATGAACTACAAACAATTGCAGCAACTATTTTTAGTGTCCAGTATGTGCCGGTTCAGCCTGACAAAAGTGCGAGTGCTCATTATTACCCAACTGTTAGCATTCACCCACTTGCTGTTATTGTAGGGTCCTGCTCAAGCTGCCTGCTACGACAGGTAAACAGGAAGCAATAGAATCTGACTTAAGTCCACATCTTAACCAAGGCCAATGGTGCATTCATGTGCTCCTAATATGGTGGTTCTTCAAATTTAAATGAAAATTCTCCAGTGTGCCAAATGTGTAGAACTACAGTGGCCGCTAGAAAACGCAAATGGCTCTATCCAGAGCCAGTGTTTGATTTGTCTGTTGTAGGCTAATGTAGAAACAACATGGTGGACTCTGTGGAAGTGGCCCGCTCCATATGTAGATATAAACGGCTCTTTCTAAGGTAATGAAAACGCACTGATTCTTCTTATCAGGTGACTAAAAATTAATGACAACATATTATGAACGTTGTATACCATATCTGGCAATAAATACCCCAATATCCTAGATACTGGGCCTTTAAATATTACATAGCCTACCAACTCACAAGTGGGATGCTGAATCAATACATTTTATCATTGTTAATGTAAACTTATAGATGATGAATGGTAATGCATTGAAGAGAAGTTTAGTTGGGCGGGCAGCACTATTTGTTGAGCATGCATGCACTGTCACGGAGTGTGACGGAAAAACTGACACCATTATTTTGCAAAAAGTATCAAAACTTAAAAGGACAAAAGTTTTGATGCATTTACATATATACACTCGATGGAACCGATAATGTGAAAAGAATTGGTCCACTCATCACAAGCAACAATAGATTGTCATGTAAACACTCTTTTGACGCCATCGAATTTTGAATATCTTTGTTTTTTTTGCAAATCTTTACCCACTTGAGTGTTAACCATGCCCCCCTGATAAGGCACATCACTCTCTCTTTGATTGCTGCAGATGCTTTTTGCTACTTACAGTGGTGCATCTTTCTCTGAGGAACTTGTCTTTTGTCATACAAAGCAGGTAAATCTGTTGCATCAGTGCCAAAGCACTGCAGTGAACCAGTAAATGTGGCAGGAGATTGACGCAGGTTCATGCTTTTCATAAGTTTTTATAAGTTTGGTGTATTGACAGATTAGGTGTATGGTGCTTATCAGACACGTTTCCTCTGTTTGCCTAGTGTGAATTATATCAACAGGATATCTCACCTATTATTTTATTTAGCAATCATGTAAACACTTGTGAAACTCCTCAAACTGATTACATTCAAAAGGAAAAATACTGTCCCATGTAACTGCAGCCAGCGTCTCTTCTACTGCCAGGGACCCCTCTCATGCCTGACCATTTCAAAGGTTATGTCATTAAAGCGCTCATGGAAAATGAAAATGGATGAGTTACACTATATAGCCGGTGGTAAGCAGGCAATGAACGTCCGTCCATGCATTCGTTTATATCAATATACACCCACAATAATGAGGTGTCATAAAATGACCAAGCTGACCTCCTCTTTCCTTCAATGATCATCCCATGATGTCCTCCATGAGGTCAGCACGACCACCACAACCACAGAGAGAGGTTTTCCCTCCTTCATTTTCTCCCATGGGAATTACAGCTGCATGTTTCCCTTCGTGCTGAATGTTTATTCTGGTAGGCATGGTGGTGGTGTGATATCTGAGGAGCAATGAGCCAAGACTGCTGTGAACACATTCCTCCGTAAACCTGACTGATGAATGTCAAGCATGTAGGTAATTTGAGTGGTGCTGAACCACACCTCTGGGCTGCTGCACATCTCACTTCGCTGTTTCCAAAATACATAGAGAAAATGGTGCGTGACAAACATCAGGCTGGATTCACATCAGCATCTTAAAGCAGGGTGTCTGGGATGCTGAAAAGAAGAACACAATTTATTGAACACAGCTCATGTCTGGCTGGGCAGATGGCAATCACATAATGCAACTATTTTAGCATCAGTCGCAAGCAGGAATCAGCTGGTTTAGTCTGGGAGGTGACTAAGAGGCGCGGAGAAGAAGGATTAGAGAGTTCTGTGGCAACTGGCCTGCTCTAACCTGGCCTGTACCAAGCTGTCAGCAAAGAGGCAGATGACAAACACAGCAGAGTGAAGAAGAGGAGGGTGGCAGTGGTGGTGGTGGTGGTGGTGGTGTGGGGAGGGGGCTCTGATTCCTGTTACATCATCTGTGGCTGACAGACAGTGTGGCAGACTTATCTGTCTGTGGTCTCGGGTGGCATTTGTCTGGACTAGCAGTGAGTCACACTTTCTGTTTACCTCAACATGAACCCATCCCTGCAGCTCCTCATTCGCCATCCAACAGCCTCCATTCACCAGCCGCATGAGGGCCGGTAGCAGGGTGGCTTCCACCCGCGGGTTCGCATGCGATGCCAGGAATGTGCTGTGCCCACACCTTGCTAAACCATGACACCTTTCCTGTGGTGGAGGAGCTGGTTCCTTTCAAAAAGCTCTCAGCTGGAACCAGGAGAGTAAATATAGCCCTTCTACTGTAGCCGCTCTTCCTCTGGCGCAGACTTGGGTCAAACAGTGTTGAAAATACTGTTCTACTGTTTGTTTTCGCCTGCTGAGGTGCCAGATTTGTAGGATTTGCCACACAGGACAATAAGTGAATACGAGGCTGTTTAGACAAGCACAGGAAAGTGCTTGGAAGAAAGTTTATTGCACTTTTCAATGACAACTTAACAGACTATCTGAGCTGACCTGATGTGGTGAACCCCAGCCACCTGGTTCTCTATGACTGTTCAAATAAACACAAGTCTAATATCAAGTCTGCTCTGTAGAGCAGATTTACACAAAGTGTTCTCGTGTTGGCACTGAAAGGTCTAATGGAAGAGGGAAGCTTCCGCACATTTACAAGTGTATTATTTCAAGTGCAGGTTGTTGGAGACTTTTCACCTGAGATTTGTGCTGCAAAGGTCCACCCGCAGGTTTTGAGTAGGATGATCTTCTCACGTAGCGATAAACCACTGGCCTCCATGAGAGTAAATTAAACAGTAGGCTTTATTTAGGAGCTGATGCTGGGAACTACAAATTACGGATGTACAGGTATAAGACTGCAGAAAATAAAGCATTTGTTGCATATTGCACTGTTTTTGTTACTCATACATAATGAAAAAAAGAGGAAGTAATTGAAAGAAATAATTTAAAGAAAGCTACATATTTACCACACCGACATGACTGTGGTGTCAATCTTCTCATCAAGCTTTTGGCAAGAGAGCGAAAACTTCAAATAAACGCACTGTTTCTTTTACTGGCACGTGTTGCTACACGCAGGTCTCAGGCACTAGGTCTGGTTGCCAATGCTCATTTTTTTAGAAGTTCTTTGGATGTTAAAAACACCCCCCAAACCCCACTGGTTTATCAGCTCGAGCTAACATTAGCTAGCTATAGGTCACGCATACAAATAGACATTTTAACTTTGGTCAACATGGATATGCTAAACATAATTAGCTGCGCTAGATTCTCCACAATTCAACTGTTTGGTTCATTTTACTGAAACCATGAGCTGCAAAGTATAATTCAATCAGATTTACCAGCATGGTAAACAAGAGAAACGAAAAAAGTGGTTACTCCCTACCTCTATTATGAGGTCTGAATATGTGTCGAGGGTGTAATGATCACCGATCTTGATCGATGGATCGAGCAACATTAGCTGCTGTGTTTCAGTAATGTTAGGTGAAAAACACATGCATGGAGGCTAAAGTACAGCCATGCTGTTCTGTCGGGAGATGCAGTGATTAAGAAAAAGTATAAATACTACATGTAATTTGTTGAGCTGTAAGTAGAGAAAAAGTGTGCTAGCAGCTAGGCTAATTCATGCAATGTAAAAGTGCTTTGCTATTTATGGCAATGGGCAAAAAACAACGGTTCTGTCTATGAACCTTAACAGTTAGTATTGCGCCTAATAAGTGCCAAAGCTATTAATTTAAGTTTTATGGTAAGTGTATATTCCTAAAATGTGGAGTGATTTACAATAAAGCTATTAATAGAGAAAAAAATGAACTATAATAGTGAATCTAAGATCAAAACACAATAATGGTTTTGCACAACATAAATGAGGCCTTTGAAAATGGAAAATGGCACTGCCCGGGCCACACACCTCTGTCTCCCTCCTCCCTCGCCCTGCCTGCAGCGGCTGCTTGGCAGCGGCTCATGTGACCCCCCATGAGCAAGTTCAACATTAACCAATGATGACAACATCCTCAACTGGTCAGGAAGCCCCATCAGTGGGACACAAACTCAGATTAGTGGCTCATCCCCGGTGAAAAGAGCCCCTGGCACTTTGCCCCGGCTTCCAAATCTAAACCAGCAGCGCTCTCGTGAGAATGACTGGGCTTGGACCGCCGCTGCGTTCCCCCCCACGCCCCCCTTCCCCCTCCACCTCTGCCAGGCAACTGCCTTACCCACATTCATGTAAATATCTAAATCTGTTTTTTTGTCAGTGACATAAAATAAGTCATGAAAAATAATGTTGGAGAACATTATTGGATGTGATTTATCAGAGCTGGTGTTTGGGAAATTCCCAACACTTCTCTACTCTAGTCTTGGTTCACTAGAAGCTCATTTTGTAACTAAAGTCTGTACAACTGTAACCCCCTCACCTATCTACAGCTATCTGCGTCTCCATCTATCTATCTCAGCCTGGAGGAGGATCTTCGTTTCCAACTCTAAACTGAGGAAACCACAGAGCACCTAACGAGACAATGATAGAGCCAATCAAGAAAGCCAGGCTTTGCATTTATTATAAGAAGCCCAACAAAGGCGCTGGACTCATGCCGTGGGGATGAGGCCACACTTCCAGTAGAGCAAGACTAATCATGAATGCAAATAAGCACAATGAAAGCAACGAGAGCGAGAGAGGTGCTGCAACGTCCTTTGGTAAACTTCTGGGAAACAGCACTTGGCACGTCTCAGGGGTTCTACTTATCACTCAAAGCGAGACTGAAACACACTAGCTGCTGAGACAATGATGTATTCCCACCAAGTAGACAGAGAGGGAGAGGGTAAATGAAACCGAGAGAACAAGAGATTAGCAGATAAAGTTTGCAAAAAGGCAGTGTAATCATCTCCGCTAATTTGTTCGCTGCAGTTCGGGGCAACCAGATACACTCCTCAGCCAAGGAGGAACCTTGCAAGCAGAGCGTGCTGTAAAGTTGTATACATCACATGAGGAGATGTCACCTATCTTTGACAAAATGTTTTTGGAGAGATGAGCAGGCTGCGAGGACGAAATCTTTATGTGCTATGTGACAGCTTTATTGGGATTGATCATGTTTGAGTTGTGTGGTGAAACCTCCAGAGGGGTATCGCTAACTCGAGTCTGGCAGTGCAACTGATATTGCTTCATCTCATGCAAAGCTCCGAGCCCTGAGCCTGGCATTCCTCATTATTACTGGAGATTGTTGTATGTGCAATCATATGCAATGGGATATATTGATAATAAAAGCCTATATATTGCACAGGTCTCCCACAGACACAACAAACACCATATAGACACAATAAGTAGCGTACATACAGACGACAGTGAGTAAACTGCTCAAATACACAGCGAGCTATCCAGGCACAAAACAGAGCTCCCACACACACACTGACCATGTATAATTTACATTCATAAACAAAATAATCTCTGTATCAAGTATAGTCTGTTATTATGCTTGATTATGTGATTTAGAAATTTGTTTATGTTCAATGAGACCAGATACAGGTTTAAGTGGCTGTTTAAGTGGCTGTACTGTCCGTAGTTGAAATTGTAAATCAATAGTTGGAGATTTAGAGAAGTACACTATGGCTCCTGGCACCGAGCTGAACCATTCAGAGCGGAGGCTATCTGGAACGCGGAAGAGTGTGCCAGTTCACACTGAAACATAAGCAAATACTCAATGAATGAGCCAGCTTCCAGGAAAAGCCAGAGCCCAGTGGAGATAGCTGCTAATCTGAGCATGAAGCAGAAACCCAAACAGAGGGCGACCGCAGGGCAGGCCACCCGAGCACGACGGCCAAATGCATCAGACACCTTTGGGCGATACCAAACCGCAGGACGCGCAAGAAGCCTGGGAGCCACGGTGAAAGCAGAGCAGCTGTAACCCACCGTTGAAATAACTGACCACACAGAGAACGTCAGTGAAGAGCAACCATCCCACCGCTGACTTTAAGGAGCAAGCAACTCTATACATTACACTTTAAACATGCAAGAGAGGATGTGCAATGGATTCACCGACTGCCACTGCTGAGCATTTTACAACTGCTTGAAGTTTTTCAGTATAAAAAGAATTTTCAGTGGTATTAAAATAGTCATGCAAATTCAGGGAAAAACAGCCCTTATTAAAGGTTTTTTTGCCAAATGAGACGGAGCGTTCAGAAAGGAAACCACATCGTATTGTGTAAGAATCTGTGGTACTACAGTTCATCATTAACATTTTGTCACTGGGTAAAACATGCACTGTTGGGGTTAGTTGTTCGATGCTGGTCTGAGCCTGAAAAAGTCACTGAGAAAATGTAGAGTTATGACATCAAGTCAACTACCCCAGGACCAGTAAATGCCACCATGTTGACCAGGCTCTTGTTGCTGTGCGCCTGCAAGCACCACTTTTTTTCTGGCTGTATCTTTAATCTCAGCCAGGTCTAATTCCCAGGTTGTCAATACCAGTGCTTCGTCACGCCCCTCGGCATGTGATGCCGACACAGAGGGCACCTTTGCATCTTTCTGAGATGCACGGGGCTTTTTACTAACTCCGATGTAAACCCATCTGTGGCAATATTTGACTTACAGAGCAACTAACATAATATAGGGTGAGAAGGAGGGGTAGTAAGTGGGTCAAACCAACATAGACTTTCACCCTGGAGATCACTGTTTTTGTCCTGTGTGAAACTAAAGGTCAATAAAGTTTTAATATAAAGGCCCTGACAAACCAAGCCAATGGTCAGCCGTCAATATTGGGCTGTTGTTGAGTGTCTGTCGCCCTAGTCTTTGCGGTGCGTCCCTCACTGTCAGTCCTTGTCGACTCATTTTAAACCGATTCAGAATGTTGAATCAGTGACGGCAGAGTACGTCGGTGAATGAAATCACTCTGAGTGGCAGTTCAACTCAGCGCACCAGAAAAGAAATGTAAGTAAGGACAGTAAACAAACAGCGAGAGGGCTTAGTTAAGAGGGAGTGGGACCAAAACAAACTTCTTAAATAAAGTTAAGATTATTTTTCTTTAGCCACTGAGCTTCTTGGCAGAAACACTTTGTGAGGTTTTGTGTTATTGTTCACTGTCGCGTGCTTTGCTCTTTCAACACTGGATTGTGTTGTTAATGTGCTAACTGGCTAACTAGCGTCTTGATGGTTGACATACGTGCTGGCTGGCCATTGGCTGTAGTCTTTGCTGTGTGTTGATGTTCAACTCCTTGACAGAGACACAGGCGACTTGAGGGAATGCAACAGTTGGCTATCATCGCCGCTAGTTGTTTGAAGTCAGATTGGTGTGTCTGGGCCTTTATGTCACATAAATTCCATCCATCAAGTACTTACGTAACTTGTAGCATCCCCAGCTGAATGATGGTCTTGCTCTCTGACTGATGGCTCACAAAAACTTTATCTGTGACACTGTAGCTCCAAAACATGCTGTGAAAACACCATAAGAGCCAGGATGAAAAAAAACAAAACAAAACAAAATATTACAACTCTTGAACATGCAGATGGAACATATCACTATACTGTAGCCTTACAATCTTTTAATAATATTTAAAGCCCCTTCCAGTCAGTTTTACTTCCTGTCAAAGAGTCAATATTCTTTCTTAAACAGCAAATTGGGGTGTGGTTAATAGTCATACATAACGTTAGTCAATTTCCATAGCAACAAGACTGCAGATACAGTAGTTTGGAGCACAGCAATATGGCACTTAATTTTATCAGAGCACAAATGAGACGACAATTAGCACCATATGCCACCTCTCTCTGTCTGTCACTCACTTTCTTATTTACTGTCTCTTCCTGCCGTAGCTGTGGGTTGTGTATTGAAGAGGTGCTGTTTGGCTGCTGCTGCACCGTAGAGCTGTACCACCACACACCAGCCACAGTCCATCTACAGAAGGACAAATATGTTGCAACTACACAGAGAGGGATCTGGGCTATCACACTACAGTTCTGGTAAAATGCAAGACGACTGGCTAGTTTGCGACAGTGTTTATGATGTTTATGTCCCTGATCACACAGGAAGCGTTTTAGCAGCTGGAGGCACCTTTTTATAATTGTTTTCAGTAAGACTGAAGCTTTTTGCTAGCTGTATTTGCGTTGCGATGCACCTCAAGTTTCTGCATTCTCGGTGGCTGGCGTTTTTGTTGGAACACTTTGATCTCAAGTTGAAAAAAGAGTGCCTCACATCATCTCTTTTTCCGTCATCTTTTTTCCCATTTTCAAATTCGATGATTTGAGAGGCGAGCCTTCTGTGGTGGTCACGACAACAAGATTATAGTCGGTAAACAATCAAGGAGAAACTGGTGGTAGCGGTTACTAGATATCCAGAGATATATGGCCCGACCATAGACAGCAGGTTGTGAAACTGCCCCCAAGTCAATTTGAAATATTCCCAGAAACGGCCATCATTGAGGTGAAGCTCCTGGACCAAATGATGGTATTCCCTGTGATCCATCCTCTTTTTTAAGGTCTCATGTACCCACACATCTCTGAGAGCCTCTCACCCTCAACCAGAGCTAGAGGAAGTACCTTCTGCCTGTCCATTTTAGTAACCAGCTACCAATTACTCTGAAAAAAGAAACAGTAGGTTGATAACACTGGAAAGTTAATGTAAGGACGCTATGGGGTGGTTGCCTTGTAGCAATAAAAAGGCGCAGCAGGTATTCAGTTTTTAAAAAAAGAGGCAGTGTGATGTGCCTCAGGTTTGCTACCTGCAAAGCGCTTTCTGTGTGATCAGGGCCTATCACAGTACACCTGCCTAAGCTTGGAGGAACACATATGACCTGCAAAGTCTACTATAGTCATACATAATCTTCCGGTTTCAGCAATGACTGTCTTTTCTTCTTAACTTTGAGCACAAAAATAAGTTATTCATCAAAAAATATTTGGCAAATAGTGTGGCTAAACAACACTGTCAGGACATGACTCAGAAACATGTGAAATATCATAACAATGCCAAAATACACTGGAGGAGGGCTTTAACCACATCTCAAACATTTTGTATTATAAAGTTTTCTGTTGAAAATGAATTAGCCTCACCATTTACACACAACCATGAAATTACATCTTTTTACCCTTTAAATTTTCTTAATGACACTTTCCAGTGCAGCACTATAATTCAGGGGCGCCTGTTTAACTTTACTTATTTATTCACCCTCCCAGACACAACCAATATGAAGCATGTGAGTTTGTAAAATTCACATTTAATATACAACTTTAATCTTTCGTTCACATTTAAACATATTGCAGCTAGTTCAAAACAAATGTTTATCAACACTGAGTCCCTCCTAACCAGCTTCAGCTAACCAAGGAACCTTTAATTGCTATCAAGCATGACAGCCTTTCAGTGCACTGGGCTAGCGCTAACATAGCATTTAGCTAGCTTACACACACTCATTTCAACTCTGAAAAACAAGCTATTATAAATATTGTCGTGTGTAACTCGATATTAAACACTGACAAACCTTGAGTCTTTTTCAGCCAGGTGTTAACGTCAAACAAAATGACAAAATGACGTTTCTCTTCTACCGGTAGCAATAATTTCAAAATAAAAGCACCCGTGTTTATAATGTACCTGCGTTACCCTTTCAAAATAAAAGCAACCGCCTTTCTAAACTAACAGAATAAAAACAGATGATGCGAATATACTGGATCATGCCGAAGATCATTTAGATAACTCATATAAAGTATTTTACTTTACCTGACCAAGTAATTCTTAATTATTACTGTCACTTTGTACTCTTACAATGCCATGTGCATGTGTCAAGTAATTGTTTGGTATAATTAATCACAGCTACTGCAGGCTTACTTAATGGTCCTTCTACTACACTTCATGCCTCATATTATTTATTTTATTTTTGATTATAGTTTAATTAATAATTTAATCTAATTTATTTATTTTATTTTCTTGTGTGTGACCATATCCAGCATGGGCTGGTTGGGGGTGGTTCTTTTCACATTCTTTGACTTTTCTTCTTTTTTTTAATGCTACAGATGCTTTATTAGGGTCTGTGCTGCTGTACTGACTTGTTCATGTCTGCAGAAAAGTCAATAAAAAGATCTGGGAGAGAAAAAAAAAAACCCTGGTAGTTTTGTTGCCTAAACCTAACCGCAACTGTTTGACATCATTAACTATGTCCCACCATGAAGACAGGTGTGACACATACAGATGCTCAGGGGCATTTCTAGGATTTGAGGACATTGGGGGCTTAGCCAAGACCTCTGTGGGGGGTCGAGGGGATCTTCTCTCGCAAAAACGTAATTTTATTTTTCTATATTGATTTGTTTTTTTTATGTAAGATCG
>JAPZEB010000023.1:26172893-26198183 GCA_029783705.1 Chaetodon striatus
CAGCCCTGTGATAGTCTGGTGACCTGTCCAGGGTGTACCCTGCCTCTCGCCCAATGTCAGCTGGGATAGGCTCCAGCACACCCCATCAACAGACGTAAGGGACTATGTCTTTGGTTAAAAAAAATTGTTCCAATGAATACTGACCCTAACACCAACCGATCTCTAAAGGCGATGATTTGGGCACATTATTTGAAAAGGTCCATTCCCATTGGGGGCAGTGGACTAACACCAAGACTGTCCTTGACAATATGAATTTCCTCCCTCCCACCTTGCACCATCTCCATGGATAAGTGACACCCTCTATCATGGTATAACAGATGGGAGAATAAACATGCATACAGAGCATTACTGAACGCCCATGGAATTCATTGGGTGCTCTTTTTAAGTGAACATGCGATTACACAGGGAAAAAAATGCCAGTGTTTATACAGGCTGTCAGCGGGCCTTTTCTCTGCAGAGGGCTGGTGACATTTCAGCTCTGGCCTGTTTGAACAGCCATCGTCAGTTTGAACAGCCATCGCCACAGTGCAGTCAGGCAGCACAATCACCACACTGTCCTCCTATCACACCTTCAGCCACCCTCCTTCTTTATCCCATTTCCTCTCTTATTCATAAGTGAGTCAGTAGTGTTCAAGCTTTTAGTATGATGACTCACGAGTTTAACTCAACACGGATCAAAATGACGACAGATCACCGCCTTGATCGGTCTGAATTATGAGGCTCCTTTCTGTGGTACTTGTAATAAAGCAGTAAAAACCCATTTGGTCGTTCACCACAGGGCAGATGATGATCCATTATGCGCCATCCGCTGCGTCCTTTGGGACACTGGCATTGTATGATGGCAGATCCCCCCACCCACTCATTCTCCTCCTTCTCTTCCTCCCCTCTCTTCCCTTCCTGAGGGGGCCTGGTGTTTGTGGCACCATCACTGTGGCCCACAAGGGTAAATGAGTCCCATGTGTTTGATGGAGGGGAGCAGTCACAGTCACGCGATACAGCCATGGAGGCATTCCTCCAGGAATCCATCTTTAACTCTGGGAGGGGCAAGCAATGGGAGCTTGAGCTGCTGTCTTTCCCTCTCTGTCACTTTATTTTGCTTTCTCGTCCCTCTCCGGGTCGGATCTGTGGGCACACAACAGATTCCAGCAGATTCCGGCGATAAGCACATGGAGGAGTGTGGAATGGGGCCCACTTCGACCAGGGTTGCCCCCTTGTTTTGGTGTTTTGGGACTCTGTTGCGTAGTGACACTAGACGGAGGGGAGCGGGACTCAGATTTTATTGTTTCCAAAGCGTCAGCGCCATCAGAAAGAGCTAACCTTTGCTTAAACCTAACAACAGCCGCAACATTAAGAGAATAACTGACATGGAAAAAGAGATTGAATTTTGAGTCTGAAAATTATTCTCAGACACAAGCCAGTCGAGATGTCACGCAACTCTCAGTTGACCGATGCAAAGTGAGTTCAGGAGGTTCATGATTTGTCCGTGTGCTTAAATCAAACAAAATCAAAAGCTTGAGCAGTGGGTTGAGCAAGCACACAGTGAAGATGAGTAAGATATTATGAGCACAATATGGACCACCGCAGAGACAGATGGGGTCCAGTCCACAATAACGATTTTTCAGAATTACAGTAAGTGTGGCCTGTATTTAACAGGAACTTAACATTCTCTAATTAGGGTCAAATGCGGGTACATTTTCCACCGGAAATCTAAAAATTCCTCAGATAAAAAGACGTTTAATGGTCCAGATAAATAATGAAAACACAGACACATATTGCAGCTGAAATGAAAATTTATTAAGGACGTCTAAATAGTGCAATATGTGGAATGTGTTTGTTTATTTTGTAAATTTGTTTGTGGTCTAATTAGCACATGCAGGGAGTGTGCTCTTAAGAACAGAAATTATAGTTCCCTTTAGCTCCTCCAAAACCCCAAATTCCCTCTGAGCTCACTACTGGTGATTGAAACAAAGTTTAATGTTTCCCACCCCAGATTTTGGAATCTGGGACGCTCTCAGGCATATATATGTTAACATGTAGGATGTATCACGGTTACCGTAGTGATTTGTGGCATGGTAAGAAACACCCATGTTTTATCCAACTTCTAGCTTTTGTTTAACTTATTCTTTGCACAGCCTTGAGGGCGAGAAAAAGGTAATTATGTCATTACAATTTGTGCACAATGGATACTGAAGTCAGTATACGTGACCATGATGACTGTGTGTTTCCGTAAGCTTCCCATCAAAAGCGCAGTGGTATCCTCAATGAGGGGAAAGCATCAGCTAACAGCTGGGCCTCAACATACTCACAGTGAACCTGAGGTGAAACCACAACCGCATACTCATCTTTAACATTTCATCCGGGCTGTAAGGCAAAAAGCCAACAGCCACAAAACAGGTTGACTCTGATTGGCGACCATACCACCTGAGATTCATATAAATAAACACGGGGGAAAAAAGAAAAGAAAAAAAAACCACGGCTGACAATCTGCCCTGTGACTGGGTTGCAAGGTCATGTAATCTAAGACCTTAAGTTCCCAAGCAGGACATCCAGTTGTAGCGCTGGAAAGGTTTGTGGTGTCTTTCCATCTCACTGAGGTATCTTGCCACAGGGTGCAAAGGTGACTGCGCTGGCTTGAACAGCCACCATCAAACAAACAGCTGTACAATCTGTCCGCTCTCCAAAACATTCCGCCACACCATAAAGTAGCCCCTTAAGTAGAAAATAGCCTTAAATAAATGCATGCTAGTAGCAGAGACACTGCCACAAAACAAAGTGAAGCAAATGCCAGGAGGCATTTGTCATCCTTCATGGCCACGAGCGCTGCAATATTGAAGGGTTACATGTAAACAGTACAATTTCGGGGTTTTCTGGTTTCTACAACTCAGCGAGGAAGTGTATGACAAAATCCAAAATGAACGGGTTTAACACCAGAGACAAATGAAAAATATGCATTGGCCTCACCACAGTATTGTATAATGACACACTGGTTGTGGCTCTATGCATGCTCACTGCAGTGAAACCATTGGAGAGTATCCAGGTGGTGTACAAAGTTCCAGTATGCAAAGAGGGTACTGGAGGGCATTCTTCAGCGTCATTATGGCTATAACTGTGATATGTTTTGTATCTAAACATATCGCTGGTGTACAGCTGAGCACTGCTGGCATAAACATAAACACAGCAAAGAGCGGTTTCTTATTCAATTATTCTTTTCTTTTACTGTCTGAAACTGCTCTCCAAAAAGCCCATAAAATCGAGGAGACGTGCCAAAGAAATTGCTAACTAGCTCCCTTGTTACCCTATTAGCAAAGCAACCAATTTCAGTTTTGATAACCCGTCAGCATGGCTGAAATATAAGCCATTCAAATTGCCAACAGTGAGTGCACAGGCCCCTTGGGTACCGGATCTTGTGTTTACGGCCTGGTCACTGCTCACTGGTACAAGGATGGCCAGTCGGGTCAGGCCGTCCAAACCCAACTCTGACCACTCCAAAGAGGGGGTGGGAGCCCTGACCACCCCTGCTCTGAAAGGCCAGCATATGTGGCTTGATATTTTAAGGTCAATTAACAGCGAGTCATACTTACAGATCTCTCAAATGGCCCGTGGGTCATTGTTGGACAGTGTCGCAAACTGGGCAGTGACATCATTGAAAAGTAGCCGTGGGGAATTGGTCTGTTCTTTTCTTGGACTTTCTGTTTTAGCAGTTGTGGGCCAGAGCAGCTGAGATGACATAACATGCACCATTATCTTTACCACAACCTTTGCACTATATTACAAGTGACCTTTCAAAGCTGAGACCCATAACTAAGGAGCAAAATATAGACTTGACAGTGCAGACTAAATGGAAAGGATATGAAAACCTGCTTTGTTTGCATTTTAAATCAGGATTTCAGATCATATTCTCCATCTACATTATAAATGGAGGAGAGTTTACAGCATCTTGATAAGATGTTGGAGTACTTTGCTCTATGAACATGGATAAAAACAGCATTCATTTTGTGAAATGAGCTATTACATAAACAAAGATACATTTTCTTAAAATCACAGAGCCAGACAGCAGAGAGTAATGACGAGAATAAATTAAATAGATCACTAAACCAAAGGAGATAAGTACATCTGAGAATTATGAGGACAGCTTTATTGCATGGAATATGTACTGTATGTGTGCATACCAGTATCTCTTTGAGCGTGACATATCTGTATCACTATCTCTTCATCAGTACATTGGTGGTGGAGGACCACCCGAGGGGAGCCATGTGTGTTTGGCTGTGGGGTTGTCGGGTGGAGAAGACCCTGTTTTGATTAGCCATACTAATCTCTTGTGGGGCAGACAAGGATTCCTTATGGGCTTGGCGCGCTCTAGTGGGCCCGCTGCTGCCATGTCATGATTCATCCAAATGACAGCCGCTCAAACGGAGCGAGTTGTCTGCTTATCTCCACTGCTGTCCTCAACTCCTCACCAGCACAGCCACAAGCCGGAGCCACAAGCAAGCTCCACTGGCTCTGAAGTAGTCATGTCTCACACAGTAGGCTCACATTCCACCAGCCACTGCGGACGGCTGCGCTGACGACCATGACTACCTGCACAGAGACAAACTGTCCACTTCCTCTGCCATTCATCTTGCTGTCTGCCTCGCTGGCTGCCAGCCCTGTAGCAGTGGCAGTGCAGAAGGTATTTATTCTCTGCACAGGATAAAAACCGCAAAGGCATATTTCCACCTGCTTTTCAAAAATGATTAGAATTTAGCTGCTGCGTCTTAGACTGAGAGTTTCTCCAGAGGATAATTCATGAAGAGAAGGTACCATATTATCTGTTGCTGTCCAGTAAAATAAACATAAATACTACTAAATCAGTTTTTCCTGCTAAAAAGAATAAGACAGCGGTGATTAATGGTACTGTAAAATCCTTCCATGACAAATAATTACTCATGAAGAGGAGTCATTTGGACACATTCAAGGGATGACTAAACATGTGCTGACTATTTGATTCCACATTTGACTACTGACTGTATTGTACATTTGATTTACATACACTGGGCCTCGTTCACTAATATGTGCGTAGAAATGTTGTTACTTACTGCGCGAAATAAGTGCACACACAAAATTACCACCAGATTCATGACAAATGTGCGACGGCCAAAGTTGTTCTCACCACTGTGCCTATATTAGCGCATCAGAATCATACATTACTAAATTAACAGGTGTATGCCTGCCATCTGCAAACAGCACATTGTCACGCCTCTGTTTCTCCACTTAGCGAAATACATCTACCTAGAGGTGCATCATGGAGAAAATGACGCCGTCGTCAGGCCGGCCCAGGTCTCTGATGCTACTTATCTTAGCTGTTGTTTCACTGTCATCGCTTTTTTTGGCATTCATTACAAACGCCATAATCACCATCAGAAATGTTTGATTTGAGTCTTGTTGTGGTTACCATGGCCACTCAGATACCATGGCATGTCATGCTTTAATGGATTTGGGGATCTTAAAAGATCAATTTATAATACATGGATTATATTAATACATTCTGACTGATTTATGGAAGCTGCAAGGCCGATGTGCTCATTCATAAGATCAACATTTTTTGTGTATAATCTTGTAAATAGACTTTATTGTGTAAGGAGGCTGAGTTTTCTAGGTTAGGTCCTTGTTCTTTTGTTTGTGGAGTGTGTGACACATGGGACACAGGCTGTTGTCAATTATTGAGAAACACACCCACAGCTGATTAATTCCCTCACACCTGTGCACAACTGTGAAATGAGGGGCGTTTCTATCTAAGCTCAATGTTGGTATTGTTTTTTTTTCCCCCATTAAAGGTTTTTTGGGGGGGAGTTTTTCCTTATCCACTGTGAGGGTTTAAAGGACAGGAGGATGTCATATGCTGTAAAGCCCTCTGAGGCAAATTGTGATTTGTGATATTGGGCTTTATAAATAAAATTGTTAGATTAAAGGTTAAATCAAAGCATTTCTAATAAATTGTGAAGCTGAGCAAAAGCAGTGTGCAGGATTTTTTTGTTCAAGTGATTTTTTCTAACACACCTGCATCTCAAACATTTGGATGTGCGAATACCTTTTTTCAAACAGTCTAGCTGTGGTCAAAATCTCGGGGAACTGCTGCTGTGCTTTGAATACAAAATAAATGTCTCTCTTTGTGTGCTTTCAGTGCATTCATTTAAAAAAAAAAAAAAATGACCACACAACAGTTTCACTGATAATTGGTTTAGAACTACATTTGTTTCCTCTTTGCTTATTACTTTTATGCCTTTGTCATGTTGTAGATTATATTGTGGTTAAATATTTTAATTGTGACAATAAGTGATGAGGATGAAATGGTGCCGGTTTCTTCGTTATTTACTACATTTTGCCAATGCATTAGTGAATAAATGGTTTTAAATACTGTTGTCTATTAAAGTCTTTCTTAATGAATGTGGTTTTAATATGCTTTGGATTTAGTTAAAAGACGCGTGTTTACGTTTTTTAAGACAGCAGGGCGTTTATCATTCGTGCATGTGCATGGTTTTATATTTGCAGTGTACAAAGATTTCAGCATCTTCACTTCTGATGGTAAATCCATTGAAAGAGTGTCCTCATACATGTGACTGGGTATGTGGATAGATGACAAGCTTTTATTTAAGGTACATTTTGCTTTCAGCGCTAAGATAAAACTTGTCTGTGATTAATTACGATGACATATTGTATATGCATGCAACCTCCTCCATTTAATGTAGCCTCGATTCAATATACCATGCATCTCTACGTTTTATTTCAAACGCAAAGTCACTTACTCATCATTGCATTCTTCATGATTTGGTTGGTTTGATGTCATCAACCATTCGCGGACAACGCCACTAGTATATTTTTTATCTACAAAGCAATATTGGGCAAACTTCCAGCCTACCTCTGCTCTCTTCTGTGTGACAGCTCTGGTAGTTACAGGCTATACTTCTCCAAGCTGTTGCTTTTTAATGTAACCCGGGTTTTAACAGATCTGGGGAAAACTGCATTCTCCTACTCTGCACTTTGGACATAGAACAATCTCCAAAAAGATCTAAATTAGAAACACTTGTATCCATTGATGAATTTAAGGGCATCATAAAGAATGTGGTGACAGAGACATGTGTTTGTTTTTCTTGAGAGGTCACTATGTTTGAATAGTTGTTGTTTTATTGTGGAGTTTTGTATTATAAGTTGTATTTGCTGCATTTTAAATGTGTTTTAATTGGCTGCTACCTCGGCCAGGTCGCTCTGGTAACAGAGATTTTCAATCTCAGAGGGACTTTCTAGTTAAATAAAGGTTAAATAAAAATAATAAACAAACAAATTCAAGTCGGAAAGTTCATACACATGGTTGAAGCACAGACTTGTGCATACCCAGTGTTTGCGAATGAGGCCCATTGATACTGGGTAAAGTATAATCCCAGGTAACATAGCTGTGTAATTATCATCCAGAGGTATAGTTATTGATTTGCACATTGTTAACTTCATACTTGCATTCTGAGGAGGACAAAATGCATCCACGCTCAGCAGGCCCACCTTGGTGCAAAGGCAAAAAGCAACACTAACCTATGATACCATCAGTGGGAGTGGTCAAAGACAATATAAATCCCTGCTATGATGTCACTGAGAGATAATATAACAGGGGAAGCACCAGCATATTATCAGGGGTGAGGGCCTCAGCCCCAGACTCAGCCCATGCTTCCAGCAGAGACCACAGAGCGAGTGTTTTCAAAGGGAGGACTCACCCATCCACCTGCTGACTGCCAAAATCAATCATCCCATTATCAGCCCTATCCAAACAACCTGTCCCTAATCAAAAGTGGACGACGGCGTCAGCATGAGTAATGCATTCCTCCACTGTTTGTGTTTTCAAATATGCGTACGATGTGACACAAATGTTGTCTTTGTTGCGAGGATGATATGTATCACTTCTGCCGTGTGTCTGCATACCTGCAGGGATTTTGTGTGGTCGCCGCTGCTGTGCTACTGTGGTCGTCATGGGAATCTGTAAGTGTTTGATTGGTTCTGATCATGTTTTCCAAGTGTTGTGTTTGCACAGATGCGTAAGGCTGTCAGGGTTGTCTTCCAGATGTGACAGTGCTGGGAAAGCCAGTGATGGATGACCAGGAACTAGGAAAGTGTGGTGCAATTCTTACACTATTCGGTGTACTGTCAGTCTCTATATGTGTGGGTGTGTGTGCATGTGTGTGCGCATATGTCTAAGCAAACACTGCATGCCTGTGTGCACAGGCGACTGGTTTTAAAGAGTGAGTAAGTGAGCATAACGGAAAAGAGCGTCAGCCAATCAAACCTTTCAAGAATCACTTTTTCACGTTAGCAATGGATTCTGAGGATTCCTAATTGCCTCTTTTGTCCCTTTCAAAAACACAAGAAGTGGCCAAAAATAATGGCCAAAGTTAGTTTGAGTTCACGCACTTGTTCATTAGTGGAGCCTCAATGTCTGCTACTCTTCACATCCCACCAAGCTGTAATACCACTGTTGGAGACACTGGAGATACTGGAAACTAAGCTTCCTTAAGTGACACGTCAGCGAGCCTCACACAATGGTTACGCAACAGCAGCATCTGTGGGCCAAAGCACCAGCAGCACAACCCACTAAATAAAACCAAGAGGGCCTTCATCGCACCGTGGACACCACACTTCACAGCGAGCAGTCAGTGACCAAAGGCTCCACTGAACAGCGCCTCAATTTGGATGTGCGATGGGCAACTGGTGCTAACATGCAAGAGCTGCATCCAATAAGCATCCAATGGGTTTGGGAGAGAAGTGGCTCCTCACAAACAGGCCTTTCATGTGGTCGTCAGTTTAAGTGCTCTAATGCTCGGCGAGACACTGAGGCCTAGCGTGGGGAAATGGAACAATACATTTAACCACATGAAGCAAAGCGCCCAGGATTACTTCTGCACATATTTTCTCCCTCTTTCTTTCCTCTTTCATTGAATCACAGTCTCTCACTTTGTCTTTCTCTGCAATTTTATTCTCCTTCTCTTGCACACACTCACACACACATACACACACAGTGTACTTGCCCCTGCAAATGAGCACCACTATAAACAGGGAATTTCGCCTAAATCCTCTTTACACACACGCACACAGACACACACACCAGACGATATAATACAAAATAAGGCTTATCACTGATGCAGAATTACACCGCTGCGTATTCCAACAAAAACATACCATTATAAGTCAGTACAATATAATTATACCTGCTGCAACAGTGACTTATGTGAATTGTTGCTGGTCTTTTCTCATGTTTTGTGTGTGAATTTGGGTACATTTGATAAGCACACATCTGTTTCTGCACAAGTGTACAATGTGCGTGCACACACAACCCAGCCTGCACCAGTGACAGTCACATTCCCCCTCCCTTTCTTTCAATCTGTGAAGACAGATGTGCATACTGATGGGCCGTCCCTTCATCCATCAGCGAGAGAAGAAGAAGACGCTGTCCTGACGCTACCACCCTGCCTGCATCTCAGCACGAAAACAAAACAAAACACCTAGACAGGCCCAACGATGTGTCATCGTTGGGCTCACAACAACCCTCATCCTCCCAGGGCCAAGGCTCAGTTCAGCTCTCCCACAGGCGTGCAGCAGCCTTGGGTCGCCACCAGACTAAAGGATGGGAATGGCTTCTACCCAAACATGTGTTGTTGTTACACACCACTGGAGATGTTATCTGCTGCTCCTACTTGAACTAGCGCAGGGCTCCTTTTGCATGCTGGCGGTCGCTGCAACAGGTAGTTATAATGAACCGCTTGTCAACTGCAATCACTCGTGCAAACGTGCGCGTGAATGCGCGAGCGTAGATTTATGCACTCCATTCTTTGTGCATCCAGACTGCCGTAACTTATTGTGGAAAGTAATGATCTGCTTGGGATAAGCAAAGCCGTAGATAAGTGAATTAAATGGTACTTTGTTTCACCACAAGACTGTGGAAATTGATGCCAAATATTTGGCGAGACAGAAACAGGCCTTCGTCTGTCTCAAAGAGCCACTCAGAGGACAACTGTCCAAAGACACAGACACCGAGAGCCCCCGTGAAGACGATGACAGCTACATGATGCCACAACACTGCAAAGACCATAACGGGCTGTGTCAGATGCAGTTATGTCAGAGTGTCCAGACATTCCTCGTGGGAATTTTTGTGCTTTTTTTTTTTTTTGTCCCTTCTCAGTATGCACATGTGAGTTTGATTTGTTAAAAAAAGAATACACATATTTAATACATTTCAAAATGAGAAATCAGATAAGGGAAACCGCCTTCTTTGTCAAACCAAAAAATGCACTTCTCGGTCACAGAGGCTGTCGGGTGGTACAGGCTGCATGTTGAAGCTGCTTTTGTCAGATGTTTGCACTGGTCTGGTTCATCCACAACACAAAGCAAAGTGAAATCCCTGTACTCACCCACATACATTCCATTCTCTACCCGCTTGATGATGTCGAAGGCGTTATCCACGTTGCCCTCCAGGATGTCAAACTTGACGTCGTAGCTGCCTAAGTGATAGGGTCCGTAGGCCGGCACTGTGGTTCTCAGGAAAACAATCTCTGTTGGAAGATAACAATTAGACACAAAAAGCTTTTGGATCCTAAACCCTCATAATCACACTGGTATTGTGCCGCCAATCCAGTGCCAACTCTTGCTTTTCTTTACTTTTTTTCTCTCTGAGAGAAAGACGATAAAATGGGAGATGGAAAGGTCTGTGTTTATTGTGCACTGAGAGGGTCACAGGAAGGTTGAGGCTTTTCAATGCTGTTGTTCAGCTGAAGGGCCTCGAGTCCTTTACACCCCAACTCAGAGCTTATGAGAAATGACAAGAGCTTAACTCCCCGTGACGTTGAGCATGAGTGTGTCTGAAACATGCACTGCATGCCAGCCAATAGATGCTTGTCAGCTGTCACTGTCTGCGAGTGATTACCGTGGTTACTCATATCCAACCAGCATGGCACTTACTCTCTGGTGTGGGCCAGCCAAGCCCCGGACTGCATGGAGAACATCATGGAATAACTAATTTGGAGGTCAGAGGTAGTCATATGGATTCTGACAACTGCAGGAAAATGCATTTGATGGGAGCTCGGAGATTAAGGAAGATAACGCAGAGCTAAAGAGAAAAAAAGGCTGACAACCACAGTGACACTAAAAAAAACCACAAGTTATCATGCAGCCTACAAATTCGTTGTCTCTAAAGATTTTAACAGGCACACAATGAAGCCTCAAAGATGGGCCTTTGAGGGTTAGTGACACTGAAGATACACAGAAGAAATATTAGGGGAGCTGAGATGATCAGTAAATTTAGTAAATGTCATTAATGCAACACTTCAACAATGAGAAGATCAATATCACTCTTATATCTGTACCATAAATATAGTCCTACAGCCAGCAGCTGGTTAGCTTAGCTTAGCTTAGCATAAACACTGGAAACAGGATGAAAAAGCTAACCTGTCCAAAAGTGAAAACACCCTGCATGCCAGCACCTGTAAAGCTCGCTAATTCACACATGTAGACTGTCCACTTTGACTTTAAGATGAATCGCTTAACATGTGTAGTAGTGAGTTCTAGAGAGTCTGGTTCTGTAGGTGAGTTGGGGTCATTCCTATGTTCCCTAGATTTATATGGCACACAATGGCAACATGACAAATGCTCCTATGTTCTTCTGTTCTACACATGTGCTCTCCCAGGGTCCTACACTCCCAAGGTCCTGTGTTCCCTCGTCTTATAGAGCACATAATAGGAACCTAAAAAGATGTTCCCCTGCTCTGTATTCACTGTGACGTGTGGTAGGGTTAGATTAGTGATCATGACTGAGAGTCATGAAATTGCTTTAGACCTGGCCTTAATGGTAAGTTCTCTACTCAGTGAGCCAGTGGGACGCCTCAGTACTCTTTTTGAATAGACAGCAACTCCCAAACATATTTCAGCTTATTCAAAAATAATAATTAAACATTTTTAGGGTTAGGACATCAAAGGCAGTTGACTATTGCTATTCCCAAACGGGTTAAGATTAGGAAAGGATTAGGATAGTTAGTTTATTTATGAAATATTCTAATTTGAACAGGTTTAATTTGAACCAAAAACAATAGGAGGGTTAATGTGTTAAACAGAATACTGAACTTGAAACACAGGAACCTGGTAAACATGGACCCTGAGAACATAGGGAGCTATGAACATAGAACCTTGGGAACATAGGACTCTAAGAATAAAGGACATTGGGAACATAGGACCTTAGGAACATAGGTCCCTGGGAACATAGGACTCTGGGAACATAGTACCTTGGGAACATAGGTCCCTGGGATCATAGGTCTATGGGAACATAGGACCTTGGGAACATAGGTCTCTGGGAACATAGGACCCTGGGAACATAGATGCCTGGAAATATAGGACCTTGAGAATATAGAAACTTGGGGAACATAGGACCCTGGGAAGATGGGGCCTTGAGAACATAGGACCCTGGGAATACAAGACCCTGGGATCATAGGACTCCAGAAACATAGAACCATGGGAACATAGAACCCTGGATACATAGGACCTTAAGAACATAAGACCCTGAGAACATGGGACCCTGGTATAGGATCATGGGAACATAGGGCCTTGGCAAAATAGGACCTTGGGAACATAGGACCCAGGAAACATAGCACCTTGGGAACAAAGGACCCTGGGAATATTCAACCCTGGCAATATCTAAGCCTGGGAACACAGCATCTTGGGAACATAGGACCCTGGAAACATAACACCTTGAGAAAATAGGGCCTGACCTTGAGAACATATGACCCTGGGTGCATAGGACCTTGGGAAAATGTTCCTAGTGAGTTTTATTACCTGTGGACAGAACCAGGTTAGCTGTTTCCAGTCTTTATGCTAAGCTAACTGGCTGACAGCTAAAGCTTTATAATTACTTACAAATATGAGAGTTATTAATCATCTCGTCTAACTTGGCAAAAAGGGAAAGGCTTATTTCCCAAAAATGTCAAACTGTTCCTGTAAGACTTGTTCTTTCCCAATGACCTTTGAATTTTATCCTTTTTTTTTTTTTTTTTTTTACACTTTTTCTGCGTGTTTGTCCATCTGGATCACTCCAAAACTTTCCATCATTAGTATGCACATAAAAATTGAACTACAACCTACCCTCTGGCCTTGAGAACTCTCTGAAGGTGGGCAAGGAGATGAAGGTGTGGGATATTGAGTGCATGGGGTCCAGAACACAGGCGACGTCATTGGGCTGACAGGACTTCACACAGCGAATGGTGTCCGAGCGTTGAAGCCTCGCCACTCTAATGGACAGAACAAACACAGACACCCACACACAAAAAAAAGAAAACACAAACACACACATGGCCTATGACCTTTAGGTAATGTCTATATAAAGACTTCAGCGTCAACCGCCTCTGGTTTCTAAAGCTCACAATAACAGGGCATCCTTGGGAGCAGCCCACTGCGTAATCAGAACCCAGTGGGACAACTCCAATGGCCGCTACACAAACAATATCTGAACAAGACAGCGGGGACACTGGATATAGCAGTCAACATCAAAAACAATCACATTCTGTGTGGTTTGGAAGAATAATAAACCAACAATGGCCTCAGCTCATGCCGAAGCCAACCTTTGTAGCTTGCCTTGTGGAGACTAGCGCTGCCATTGATGCTTTTCTGATGCACTATTTCAAGCTGTGTGGGAAATGAATTACTACACTCACAGAGAATGATCCACAACCTGCTCAGGAAAAATATTTGGATTTGCTGAGCATCCCCGGCTTCACATCAGATAATCTCTTGAGGAGGATTTATGGGGCAAGGGAGTGTTCTAAAAGACTCCTAAATTGTGAGCAACATGACTAGACAACTCCCCAGCCTCTCCCCAGGGCAGCTCTCATCCTATTATTTAGGGCTTTGTTTATTCCACAGACTAATCAGTGACAGGTCGGAGGGAATGGAGGGCCTCTGCTGGCTCCTAAGGCTAACGCCACCTGAAGTATCGCTATTCACTACCTGTCTGCCGCGTAAGACTTTGAGAGAGGTTTCTAAAGCACTAACAACCTCATAAATCAGGAGTTTGTCTTTGAAACGATGAGGAACTTGTGATCATGAAAGAGCTATTGAAACAAAATAAAAGCCTCGACTTTGACATCCAAGATGTTAAATTTAAGCTCGGTTTTTCACAAAGGAGACAAGTCAGTACACGGTTATATTGGGTTATGAAAACAGCCAAGTTGCCATGTATAAGTCCAGTTAATGTGCATGGCAGCCGTATAGCCACATTGTGAGTCATGGGCCGTGGATCTCTGGCGCTCCTCAGGGGACCTATAGGCTGCAGCTCAAAGCCCGGGCCCGGCTTGGGTTGCAGGGCTCCTTCCACGGAGAGCGAGGAGAGAAGCCCCTGACAAAAAGTCAAGCCACCACTGGGTAGGGGCTTGTAATTAGCAATTAGCGGGTGGGTCCAAGTTTTGCTTTGGCCCACGCCAAACCCACAAAATGTTCTCCTAGTTTATAATACCACGGCCTGAGCTGCAGAAAGACCCGAGCGGGGCTCTAGAGGACGAGGTGAAAGCTCTGTTGAGGTAGAGAGTAAATTTACGAGAAGATAATGACCCAGGGTGAACTGCCCCCTTACACACAGACGGACACTTCAAAGACGGGGCAGCAAGTGGAGCTAATTACAGCGCCATGTGTGCGCTAATGCACGTATACGTCTGCACCAAAACTACCTATATGTGCGTCTATATGTTTATTGGTGCATGTGTGCCTTTGTGCATGCAAACATGCTTGTGTATATGTGTCTGTGTGCGCGCGTGCATGCACAAATGTACGTCTTCTTCATCTCCCCATGCCTCACGTGGCCCAGCCCAGGAGAAAAACCCCAATACTTTCAGACCAGAAAGAAAAACAGACTTTTTGGATGAAAGTCCTCTGGTCAAGCGTATGGGGCCTTTTATTTTTTTGGTAATTATTATTTATAGTCGGCACATTGATAACGCCCCAACACAAACACTGCAGGGCATCATTCATTCTGTGCGCGGTGATGTTGCTGCACCACAAATTGTTCAGACCACCAGCCAGAGCCCAGAGCCCCATAACTCAATGTCAAAGGGGAAGAAAAAACCTTATGCGCACCACTATGTTCTTATTTTAAGGATATCCCCACTAGGGACCAAGTGCATCCTTGCTGGCCTGACAGCTCAGGACAGGAGGAACCTAGGACATCTGAATTTACAGTTATTATAAGCCACAGCCCTCGGGCAGCAGCCTCACAGCACGTCAAACTATTTATACTCTCTCCTGCTGGTGCACATTTCCCTCTCCTTTGCCACTGCATCCCATCGCGTGTCACTTACTCAGCCTTCATTTGGATTATCTGTCTGCTTTGGGGTTTACACCCGCAGTATGCAGTGGAAATCTGTGCATTTCACATTAAGCCTGAAACGTAATGGGAGCTAAAGAGATGTGCATGAAAATAGCTGCCAGAGGAAGACGTATTTGCGGTGCAAGGTAACTGATGTTTGGGAAGTGGGAGTAACAATACATTAATAGGCCCAGTCTGGCTCGTTTCTGAGTGGAATTTGGAGGTGTGGAATTACTTTATAGACTTAATAAATAGTGGAAATTGACATAGATGCAGATATAGTGTTTAACTGGAAGGTTTGATTTATAGATGAAAACGTGTGTTTCTAAGCCTATTCAACATACAGGCCTGGTTTGCTTCTGTGTTCATGAACATTACTAATGCAGGAAACTTCAAGTAACATTTAAAACTTAATACATAATAAAATCATTAAATAAATCAGTAATTATTCAGAGCTCGTGTACGTATAGATTTTTGTAGATAGTCAACCCTTTTTTAATCAGATCACAAAATGTACTTTAACTTTAAATATTTGCATCACTAGAGATTCGCATGTATCAATGGATTTCCTCTTCTCTGAAGATGCTGGAATAATAGTAACACGAAACTATGTGAGGAAGTCGTCTTGCCTCCATCTGTGATTTGGCCTCACATTCCAGCTGCTCCCTTTGCTGTATTTGATTAAACCCCACAATGCACCATTATCAAGAACTGGATTTGACTTGAACATGTGTTATTTCTATTTCAATTTTAATAGAAAACTGTTCATCCAACACATAAACCATAAAATACTGCAAAACGTCAGACTTTATCATGCAACCATCATCAGATTACACTCAGTTGTAGGCAAACTTGGGTCGTTACCATTTCATCATTTACCCTGACCTAGAACGCCACCTAGCGGCTATCACGGTGCCTTACCTCCAAGAAGATACATTCAGTTGGACCTAGTTTGTACTGCTCAATAATGATTCTTAATTCTAGTAGTAAAAAGTGGATTATGTAAAATGCTACAGTACTAAGACACTGTGCTTCTTTCTCCTGATTTTGTGTGTTTTATTTCATATCCACTCTTAAAAATGATGTGTCACCTTTAACACGTTTAGTGTGGAACAGAGTCAAATTTGTGGTGATTTACTGCAAAATAAAGGTGAAATAGACAAGACTAGACAAGTGGTCAGACAGAGGGGGCAGCTGCCATCCACTACTGTTGCAAATATTGGGAGTTGATTCAGTAATAATAGTTTTCAAGTCAGATTCTGATACAGAAAAGGGCGCAACAAGATGACGTAATTAAAGAGCGCCAGTCAAACCTCAAAAAAAGGAAAACAATGAATGTATAAAAACAGAGAGCACACTGGACAATGGAAATAGAGTTTTGAAATACTAATATTACAGCTGTGTGTTCTTACAAGAGTTCTGGCAACGGTGCTGTGTGCATAAGTGTGTTAAAAGCCATTCAGAGACGATTTAGAGAGCTTGCAGTGGCCTGTGCAATGATGGTACGCTATGAGTGTGTGTCATCATTATTTGCTGAATCGCCCCCAAGTGTAAAAACTTTTGTAAAAGTTTGCACTTTTTTTGGAATTTTCAGTGTTTCCACGGTTTCTTTTAACTGTGCAAATTAAAAAATGCCCATAAAACAGGTGGATGGAAACACACTTGTCTACTGTATCTGCTGGTTTGTAGTAATTTGATGCACTGAAAAGTAGTGTCAAGGAATAGTCTGACATTTTAGGAAATCCACTTAAAAGTATTAATACTTGCTTTCTTGCTGAGAATTAGAGCCAGGCTAGCTTTTTTCCCCATTTCCAATATTCGTGTTAAACTAAATTAGCCAGCTGCCAACCAGAATAGCATCAATCTTCTCATCTAGTACCCAAAATATCAAAGTGTTCCTTTAAGAATATGCAGTAACTCACATATCACAATATCAAATAAAATGTTTTTTTTTGTCAGAGTCAACATTGTTAAATGAACTTCTATTTATAGAAGACAGGATAACGCACAGATGTTGTAGGAAAGGCTACAGTGGTAGTTAGCAGGGCCGCCCATAAGGGGGGAAGAAGAGGAAAACTTTCTGGGGCCTAACTGGAGAGGGGCCCAGCTCATGGAGGCCAGCAATAATCATGTTCATCCTAAATATAAGCACTTATGAGCACGTATTATTATTTTTATTTTTTAAAAGACATTTTTTAGGGATTGTTTACTTTAATCGATGGGACAGTATTAGCGTGAAAGGCTGATGACGTGCCCCAAAGGGCCATGGGTCATAAGGACAAAGCTTTTGTACATGGGGTACCTGCTCTACCAGGTGAGCAACAGGGCGCCCCGACCATGTGTTATTTTGAACCAAAATATTCACCATTGCTTATTAACACAACTAAAATAACTATTCCGTACATTTTTGGTTTAGTGAAATGTAGCCTGCTTCTTAGTAAAAACCATTCTCCTGAAAACGAGCATACTATGCGGCCATCGCGCAGGCATTTTGTGTTGACGATGATTTTTTTCTGTTTACTCTATGACACAGCGCATTAAAAATGACACATCCTTTTTATGAGTGTAATAACTTGTGAAACCCTGTGTAACTTTTGTGTTTTATTCTAATAGGGGATTGTAAGGTACTCTGGGCTCATCCTGGGTAACAAACACCAGCACTTTAGCCAGGTACGTGCTGAGCGTGCCGTAGCGACGCAGCCTTAGCTCCAGAGACAGATCGAAGTCCTGTGGCTTGTTGATGAGCTTTGCCACCGACATGACGCCGCCGGTGGCCACCCGCTCCGTCTTGAAGAAACCGCCCTCGTTGCCAGAGGTGATAGCAATCTGGATGTCGTCGCCGGCCACGGTGTGGGTGGGGCCCATGCGGAAGATGTTGGTGAAGACGGGGATGTTGGTGGGGAAGGTGAGGTGGTAGTAGGTTATTCTCAGGGGCATGGCCAGGCACTCGACAGACTCATTGCAAAGCAAGCGTTCACATCGACTGCAAAGAGAGAAAGTGTATGGGGGGGGCAGGGGCAGGACAGGATGGGACAAGACAGAACAAAACAGGCACAGGGAGAAGGAGAGAGAGAGACCAGGTGTAAATTTAATTTGCCGTGCATGGCATGCAGTGGGAGACACATCAGTCTCTGCAGCGTAAACCTTCATAGGCCAGTCACGGTGCCCTCTGTGGGATCATGCAAGAGCCACTGGTGCCTCCATAACAGGGTGGTCATACACAGCCTCTACTGTAGCCACGGGGGAAATATCCATATGCATTTCATCATTCTAACACAACACAACATGCTACAGCCAAATCTTTTCTCAAGTCATTCCAGCATTGAGCACACTGGACATGCAGAGCCTGGATATCAATAAGAAGCAGTTTAACAGGCCTGACATTGTTTACCGGTAGGATAACCTCTCAGACTTGACCGTGGAACATGGCCCTTGCTGTGTAAGTGTTTTTGTGTCAATGTTTGTATTATTAATGTCTGTCTATTAGTTCTCATATTGCTGGGAGAACAGAGACATATTTTAAGTTGCTTCTGTTAACAGTACGTTTACATGCACACTAATATTCCACTGTTATTCCAAATATGACAATATTTGATAAGGGTCATGTAAACAGCATATTCCATTTAGATATGGAATTTTATTAGGCCTTTTTTGAAATGTAATATTTTTTGATTAAGACATGTGGGATATTTCTCTATATTCGTTACCATGGACAAATAAACAGATACAATACTGCATATCATTTATATGCAGATGACATCCTGCTTCTCGTTCAAACGTCATGAGCCTTTCAGGTTATCTAGACTCCTTGACTGCCTTCACGAGATTAGGGTCTGGACTGCTGAAAACTTTTTACAGCTCAATGATGATAAGACAGAGTTTCTGGTTGTTGCTCCTGAGAAGGTTATCCCCCTCATTATGCAAAGTATTGGGCCCCTTTCCTCCGCTGCTCACTCAAACTTGCGTAATTTAGGGGTAATATTTGATCAATCGAAGTCATTTGATTCCCATGTGAAGCACCTGACCAAATCTTGTTTTTTCCACTTGAGAAATATTATTAAACTGAGATCTCACTTTGTCTCTATGATTCTCTTCATGACCTTTGTCTGCGAAAAGCGCAGTATAAATAAGTTTTACTTACTTACGCCAATATTACTCAGGTTTTTATAGTGTTCTTTAAGCATGTACGCAACACATTCTGAATTTGCATCTTAGTTGGATTTTTTACTGCAGTTTGCAACACATGCCCTCTTTGTGCGTTGTTATGGATACGTTGTACACAAACCAACTCGGCCACAGTTTGTAAGGTTGGGATTGAGATGCATAGCCAAAAGAAAAGCCAACATTTCTGGCCGGAGGAGAGTCACACCTACTTTTACACATGATGTAAGACTTTGATAAACAGGTTTTAGGATATATGGAAATATTGCAATGCCAAACTTTTCAAGAAGGTGGTTGAAGGAATGAAAGAAGGGTGCTGTGTTCACATGGATGAGCTAGTCCACCACCAGTGGAGAACTATGAAAAATGACACAAACAGCATATGTAAACAGCATATGCGGTTGTTTTTAAATGTGCTATATAAATAAACTTGATTTGATTTGTGTGCTTTACTACTGTGTGACTGAATAATTTCACACACAGCTATTTGACCACAACAACAGCAATACTCAGCTTACAAGACAGCTTTCTAAGTGAGCCTTTCCTGTTAGTAAAAGTAACCTTCACCCCATTTCATATTTTGTGATTCCTCAGTCTAACTGAGGAGTCCTCATTAGATTTTCGGGATAGTTCAGCTCAGGCCACTTGAGGCTGGCTCCAGAATCCCCATAGACCTCCATGTTAAAAAACTTTACAGCCGAAATAAACATGTTAACAGCCTGGTACAAAAAACGGTTTTGGTCTCTATAGCTAATTTCCCTGTTTTTAACAACTGTACAGGAAGTGAATTTTTCTATGTCACTATTTTAACCTATGTTCAAGCTTAAAGTTCTGCACTTTTAGGGGCGTGGCTGCGCGTGAGTGACAGGCTGTCTGCAAGGCATCACTACAGTGTATAAGCCAGAACCACCCATTGCACCACCACAGCTCAACCCTCTCATCCAAGTACGATCACTTCTGACTCCAAAAATCCAAGGTGGCAACGACCAAAGAGCCAAACACAAGGTTTCAACATGTGAGGCCCTTAACTAATAGGTGATGTCACAGCGGCTCCGTCCATTATTTTCACAATCTATGGTATTTTTTTATTTTTTCTTTGGTTTGGTTGACAAAACGTCACTGGATACAAGGAGGATTCCTGCACAGTATAGATATGGTTGCTATCCTGCCGACAGGAACAATAGGTCCTGACTCTAGTCTCATTCTCTCTTTTTTCCTCAAAATCACAGTACGCATGCCAGAAAAAAACAATCACCACTGACCTTTTGTTGCTTTCCGATGATTCCAGCAGTGCCGAGTCTTTACTGGTGCCATTTGAGCTGCCCATCGACTCATGGCCGTTGCTCTCGTTGCCATGACTCTCGTTGCCGTGGCTTTCATTGCCATGCGATTCAGTCCCACTCCCGCTGGACCCGCTGGACCCGCTGCTCTTCATCTCCACGTCCTCCTCGGGGAGCGATCGGGAGCGGGCATTCTTACGATGCTTGTGCGGCGAGGTGGGAGGGTCCTGGCCGCTGCTGTCGCTGCCCTCCGAGGGGAGGCCTAAGTCAGGCCCACCTTGGCTGTAGCCACCCATCCGGTGCAGCTGTGCCATGGAGCTGCACCCTGAGGCCCCCCTTGGCATGGAGCTGCACGAGGCTCCATCCTGGTCCTCCAGCACCGAGAAGCGATACGGCTTGGAGTCTGAATCTTCCGACATCAGGAGGAGTGCTGTCCTGGGCTTGAACCAGGTTAGTTGTGATTGGATGATGAAAGAACGCAATCAACCCATTTTAACAAGGGTGTCGCTGAAGAGAATGAAAGAGGACGGGGATTGATCTGTGAAGAGAAGAAGAGTACACACGTTAGAAGTAAATCTGAAATATTTAGAAATTAAAATATTGAGTAGATATACGGTGGAATCCCGTGACTAACAGATGATTACTGAGTCAATTAGTATCCAAGTGAAAATACTTAAACAAATTACATATTTTAAGGTAAGTTTCAAGTCTCTGCAAGAGCACTTTAATGCCACACGGTCATGAACTGAAATCAGTGGCCGCCTAGAGAAGAGGAATCCAATATAAAAGTTATAGCATGCTTCTGAAAATGGCCAGTATACAAAGTACACATGATTTGCATGACATTAGTCAAAACATGCAAAAACACTCCCATGGTTCTTCAACACGAGGATGTACTCGTGCATTTTGATGCGCACACAAGCATGCAAACGGTTCAAAAATTTTTACGAGACATGAATCAATGTTTCACCAGTCCTTCATAAAGGTGCCTTTTGTCTGGTGTGGTATCAGAGCACACAGCAGGGTTTGACCCCTGACCTCTGCCGAGCCCTGCAGGTGCTCCTCTGATGTACAGTAGAGATGCTCCCTTGTACAGACAGTGTGGCCTTCAAGAACAGTGAGTCTGCCCCATCTGAGCCCTCCAACCTTTTCAAAAGGATCATCCACCCTGGGACACATAAAACACTAGACAGCATTGATGTGAATGCCATCATAGGTTGCTGGCTGACAGTGTGGAACTTCAGCCCTGCCTTCTGTGGCTTGAAGTAGACGTGTAATTCAGCAAGCGCAGTTTTAAATACTGCCATCATAGATAATGACGCCATATAAATACCAGATTTTCAGAGAATCTAACTGTCCGTTGAACCCACCCAGTGTTGGGTAGATCTTTCCTTGGAAATTTCCTATGGTTGCAGGAAAAGACACATGCTACATATTTAGGAGCATCAATAGTGACGTGTTTGGAACTGACACGAGGAAAACTGGGAACCACGATCAGAGGAAGAGACTTAGATCTATAGAGAAGACATTACGGCAGTGGCAGAACTGTACGTCAGAGGGAAACGCAGTTCAAAAACCCCACAATGACCAACAACTGTGTATTAACAATTTTGGTTTACACAAACTAAGACACAATGGAGGCAATTGAGAGACTGACTCAAGATTTGCAAGAGCATTTGTTATCTATCTGGAAAGAGCAACATTGAGTGTTACATGTTCTTAATTGCAAGATCAAATCGTTGAGTAAAGTATGTGCTGCTTCATAATGCCCATAATGATATATAATTATGTTAATTACACCATAGCGATGTAGTGTAACCCACGGCTTGTATGACTGTTTCTATGGGGGGTACTTTTGTCTTCATGTTAGTCATTGAATTGAATTCTTCTCCCAACACAGTGATCCAACATTAGTCTGAGCTGTTCATTAAGGTCAAACTTGGGATTTAAAAAAGAAGTTTGTCCTATCATTCACCTAATCCTGTTTCTGGGCAACATGTGAAGGTCACACGAGAGACACAGTGTCCGTGTATAGCCTGCAACCTGGGTGTTCTCCAGGGATAACCTAAGCGCTGGCATGCCGTCCTCCCTGCCCTGCAATGGATCATTTCTATTTTCTACCCTGAGTAAAGACACACAGCTCAATGACCTCCTTAATTCAATTCACCTGAGCTCCACGGGGACGAGTATACGCTTTTATTTAGTCTGACCAAGTTCGTCTTAGGCATCAAGCGCATGCATCTCTCACATACGCTATTCTAACTGTGACGCTCACATTGTGCAGATCTGTTAATGATTTGTTGAAAGCTGTGAGTTTGACTGTGAAATTATACAGACTGTACTCACAAGCGTTGAGCAAGCATAGGCAGATTTGATATCTCACTGTTTGGTGGTTTGAAATGTGTTAGGGGCATTTAACGCAGGGCTGGCTAACTTATTTTTAAGTCATTTTAAATAATCTTTTTATCCTCACACCTCTTGTCTGCACTTTCGCTACTTTTCATGGTGGGTTTTTTTTTTTACTATAAATCATTTAGTAATTAATATTACCTTTTGTATCTTTTTTCTCTTTCCACTTTTATTTTATTGCTCTGTAAAGCACTTCAAATTGCCCTGGTGTATGAAATGTGCTTTACAAATAAAGCTGCTGTGCCTTGCCTTGCCTTGCCTAATGCAGCTTTTAAAATCAGGAAAAGACAATGCTTACGATATAACAATATCCAGAATTTAAGACAATATCTAGTCTTATATCACAATATCGATACATATTGCCTAATATGTTGGCAAAAAATGTTGTCATTAGGGGCCTCCAAAGACCAGGGTGCCCAAATTAACTGCTTATATCTCCTCATGAGGATGGCTCTGAAAAAATTGAGGACTTCAGAAGCAAAAATGGCTCAAATTGTCAATTCTAGAAATATTACATAAGGTATAGGAAGCTGAATTGAAAGACTAAAGTCTCCTCTCTAAATAAGCTCCTTATGCAGAGGCTGAGGAGACAGCAAGAGGCCAACGCTGACTTCCTGACTTTGTGTTAAAAGGCTGATCCCTAAATTAAAAAACTTTCATTGCATGTATGAAACCCCAGCTGCAGCTGATGAACTCTATCATCTGGAGGACAGAGTGGCTCATGAATTGTGCTACATAAAGTTGATGGTTTTGTCAAAACTTTATGTCAAGTAGCAAGCAGTGGTAGTAAAATATTTCCATTCATAACAAGCCAATCTGTTGGCCCTGTCAGATGGTGGAAAGACATGAGTTCACAGTTTTCCGTCTGCTTATCACTGACCTACCACAATGAAGGGCGTTTTAACACCGTGTGAACTGGGTCAATATACAGATTAGTTAACAAGACAGTCAAGAAGAAGTAAATGAACAAGCAGGGATCAATAGTTTGGAGACTGCTTGGTATGACAGCGGAGCGATGAGTTCAGTAATGACTTGACTTCTGTGCAAAGTGCAGCACGAGCTCAGCGCTGGGGTTAAGCTATTTTCTGCAGACAAAGATAAAAAAGCCTCTTCGTAGAAAGCCTTCTGTTATTACCAACATACTATTCATACTGAACATTCTGCACAAACCGCTAATGGAGACATTTTTGTTGCATTGAGAAGTGTTTTGACAGCAGCTGCTGCTCAAAGTCTGGCCAAAAGTGTAAGAGCTGACTACCAATGCCACCAATATTCATAAAGTAAAAGAGTTCACACCAGTTACAAACTACAGTCACTACATGACATCGACCTCATTAACTCGTTATCGCGCCAAATCTGTTGGCTCAACACCAGCAGACAGAGAGAGAAGGTGAGAGACAGCCGGGCTGTGAGAAAGACAGATTTACAGGATAAAGAGAAAGACTATCTAAACATGGTGCTTAAATGAGAGCATTAAGTGAGCGTATCCACTCTGATGAGATGAGATACTAAGACAGACAATTCAGACAGGGCAGGTATAGACAGACATACTTCCTCCTCTACCGTAGATTTGAAAATACAAAAAGAGACGAACAGAGATTTGTGCAGCTGCACACCAACAGGTGCGTGATGTTCAAACACTCTAAATGGACGATCAAATATTTACTTTAGAACCACTGTAATATTTATGAGATGGTTAACTGCACAGACATGCTTCATAAATTAACCCAATTACCAGAATCTGCCAGACAAAATGTTATCGTACGTTTCTGCAAACCATGGATACGTTATATTTGCATGTTATTATATAGTGGATACTTTAAAACTTTTATCTTTAACTTTTTAACAGTGCTGTGGTTAACATTTGGTTAAGTAAAGCCACAAAAAACACTTGGTTATGGTAACGAAAGGATCATGCTTTGGCCTAAAATACCCAATTTTGGGGGCACTGTCCCCACTGAAAACACAGCGATGTGTCAAAAAACAACAGCTTGTTGTGCCTCTATCTTAACAGGAAATGCAGCTATGTCTCACAGCACTATCCCTGCTGGAAAAACTGCTTTGGGTTGCTGAATTACATCCACATTT
>JAPZEB010000023.1:26242132-26257294 GCA_029783705.1 Chaetodon striatus
TGTTTGTGTCTCTTTTTGTTCATTGTATGTCTCCTAGTGGTTATTTTGTGTCTCCTTGTGGTTGTTTTGTCTTTATTTGTTGTCATTTGGATGTCCTTGAGGTAATTTTATGATTTATTGGGGTAGTTTTTTCTGTTTGGGGTAATTTTGTCTCATTTTGGTGTCTTCTTGTAGTTGTTTTGTGTCTTTTTTGGTGTCATTTGGATCTCTCTGACGTAATTTTGTGTTTTATTGGGATAGTTTTTTTGTCTGTTTGAGGTAACTTTATATCTTTTTTGGTCATTTTGTGTCACTTCATAGTCATTGTATGTCTCGTTGTGGTTGTTTTGTGTCTTTTTGTTGTTATTTGGATCTCTGAGGTAATTTTGTGATTTATCGGGGTAGTTTTTTCTGTTTGGGGTAATTTTGTGTCATTTTGGTGTCTTCTTGTGGTTATTTGGGGTCTTTGTAACTTTGTGTTTTATTGGGATAGTTTTTTTGTCTGTTTGAGGTAACTTTGCTTCTTTTTTGGTCATTTTTTGTCACTTTGTAGTCATTGTATGTCTCCTTGCGATTTTTTTGTGTCTTATTGTCGTAATTTTGAGCTCTTTGATGTACTTGTGTGCCCTTTTTTTTTCATTTTTTGTCACTTTGTAGTCGTTTGTGTTTTCCTTTCTCTTTGGGGTATTTTTTTCTGTCTTTTTTGGTCATGCATTGGTTATGCATTTCTTTGTGGGGGTCCCCTAACACTTTGGACCCCTGGGCCTGTGCCTGGCAGGCCCATTCAGTAATTCACCCATGGTGTAACATAGCATAAACAGGCGACAAATTTTGACAAAGGTATAACAAAATATAGAGACATTTACACAAGATGTAAGACACAGACATTTTGATTTCAGTGTTGTTTGTTGTTATTGTTATTCTTTGTTGTTATTGGGAGCATTGTAAATGTTTTTGTGCATGTATGAAAGTGTGTTTTTATAAGTATGTCATATATCTATGTATGAAAAACAGTAAGCAGAGGAATGTGCAGGAAGTGCAAGGAGATGGAGGAGGAGGAAGAGATAAACATAAATAAATAAATGGGTAAATAAATGGTAGTAACAATAATTATGATAAGTTCAGTTAAATAATAATTAGGAAAAAGGAAAAATTATATAAATTTTCAATCAATTAAGGGGTTCAGTGGAGTCTGGGAAAGAGCCGGCTGTGGAGGGCTAATGGAGGTCATGTTTTTTTAATGTGTAATGCAGTTATGCTGCACTATCACATCCATTGTGATCATCACTCAGTTTGTTAAAATAACAATAACTAATAAATAATAAATAGTAATAACATTTGTTCATAAAATCGTTAAATTGAATTATTTTGGTACAGATTTCAATTATGCATAGCCTATTTAAACTGCTATAATAACAACAATAACAGTGCACCTACTTAGTTGTTATTGCAGCATGCTCAGACGCTGGAAAAGTTTTACATAGGATTATAAGCGGAGGGTAAACATTTCAGTTTACTACTGGAATTAACCCTCTGACTTCATTATTTTTTCTCATATGAGGAAAACACCTGTGAAACAGTGCAATGTGCCACAAGTCCATTATTGTGGTCAGGGTTCAAGGTTCATGGTCTTTCACAGATAAACAGCCTGACTATAGAGCACTTTAGTTAAGCTGATATTTTCACAAAATGAATCTGACAGCAGAAAGCCACAGAATCCGTCTCAGCGATGGGAACTATATTCCACTACTGGGACTGGGCACCTATGGGGATCCTCAAACGGTGAGCGAAATGACATCTGTGTGTTTGTTGATTTGTATGCGAGCTCAGCTTGTTTATGGCTGCTTCACCTTTGCAATGGAGGAGTGCCAGTGCAGTGACTGTATAAATATTAATAACGTAATGCGAGCATTCATTTACCATTTAAAAGGAATGCATGTTAGCACAAACTGCAGCATGACTCAGTCTACATCAGGTTAAATAATATTGACATTTTCTGTGGTTTTACGACAGACACCCAAAGGCACAGCATATGAGTGTGTGAAGCTGGCCATAGATATTGGTTACAGGCACTTTGATGGGGCACTGGTGTATTTCAATGAGCATGAAGTGGGTCGAGCCATTCGAGAGAAAATTGCTGATGGAACGGTTCAAAGAAAGGACATCTTTTACTGCGGAAAGGTAATACGTTCTGTCAAATATCAGGCATTTCATCTGTCTTAATTTAATTTGATTGTTTTCTGATGAGTTCTGTGTTACCTTCCTCAGCTCTGGAATACTTTTCATCCACCAGAGCTGGTGCGACCGACCTTGGAGAGGACACTGAAAACCTTAAAGCTAGACTATGTGGATCTCTACATTGTTGAGCTTCCTATGGCCTTCAAGGTTACTATTTGTAGTATACAAATAGACTGCAGTTAACTTATCAGTCAGCCATTAAGTGCCCGAACTTTACCCTCAGACATGGTGCATTGCAAATGTTTAGTTAGCATAACGCTGTCAAACAGGATGTTGTCAGTTTAAAAAAAAAGTCTGATTGAAAACTATTTGAAATAAAAGAAAGAACTAGGAAGGATGGCAACACAAACCTAGAAACACATCTGCATGATGGTTCACAATTTAACAGACAGTTGTTTTTATTTAAAGCTACAGTTGGTAACTTTTATGAAAATAAGTTTGTCATTTGCTGAAATTGTCACTACATCCTGACAGTAGTACATAAATACAGATAATCTGTAAAAAAAAAAATGAATCCACCAAGCCTAAATGAAAATAACCAATAAGAGCCGAGGAGTTTCTCCGGCCAGCGGGCAGTGCTTCTCTATGGCTCAACTGTTTTCAACATGGCAGCTGAGATCTAATGTTTTAATTTTACCGCTAAACAGTACACTAAAATATGTTTCTAAAACATCTGCAGTGAGAAGTAGGCAATGCAGTAACAGGATCTTGATTCATATTCTCTCATTGCTGCCTAGTTTGACAGTTTGACCGCATTTCTCAAACCACAACTGATACGATGATTGACAGCTGCATTAGAGACTCCTTGGCTCTGATTAGAGATTATTTATCCTCTATATTTTGACATCTGTGAATGTTAATATTGGTCCTGTGCGGCAACCGTACACCTGTGACAAATGAACAGGAAGTGAAGCTTTTATTGTGAAAATTTTCAGTTTGAGAAAATAAACAAGGACGGCAGAGCAACACGGTGGTTTTACCGTTTACTCGTTCGTCTGTGCCATTGCTACTGAGCCAACTCAACATGTAAAGCAGTCTCCTGTCGTCATTAACATGTGGTTATTTATAGAAGTGAAGGACAGCAAATACACCATTACAGGCACTGGGAGGAGGCAGAGGACTTTTTTTTTTTAACAGATTATCTGTCTCATGTACTACTGTCAGGATGTAGTGACAGTTTAAGTTATAAGACAACAGTTTTTATTGTTAAACAGTTATACTTATGCAGGGCAGCTAACTGCATAATGTATGTAGTTTTACAGTAGGTTCCAGAAAAGATAGCGAGGGGTATGTTTGGTTAAGATTGGGCAAATGGGATCATTTGGCCATGTTTATGTAACTTACAGTACATGATGGTGTCTTTGTCATATTCCGATATTTGTATGAGCTGTGAAAGAAGCCAACCTCGCATCTTCACTTTGTACAGTATATAATTGTCAAAATCATGTAATAAGTGTTCATGCAAATTCTTAACTTGGGTTCAAATTTTAGCCCGGAAATGAATTCTATCCAAAAGACCAGAATGGAAAATACATCTACCACCACACAGACCTCTGTGCAACATGGGAGGTGAGTTCTGTTGAGTTCCCACTGAATGGTTTAGCTATTTCATGACTTTTTATGACTTTGTTTTTCTCCTCCTTGTTTTCTGTTATGTCTGGATATGCTATTTTCATCACATATTATTTTCTCACTTAATGGATTCAGTCATGTTTTTACATAGAACCATGAAGTACATCAATAGAGTTATAAACTAGGTGTACATGCATTTATGTTAGTCGGAAAAGACAAAATAAGAAAAGTACTATGAAATACACATCACGACACTAGCAGTAATAGGAGCCTGAAAAAGAGCAATAAGAGTTTAAATTGTGTCACTGTTTAGACACAGACTTAACAAACTAAATATGATAGACTTAATAGCAGTGAAAATTGCATGGATCTTGTATTGGATTGCATTATAGAAGTACCTAATAACATGTAAGTTAGGCTTGGGCATTATCAAGGTGTTGTAGTACATCAGGGTATTTAGATATTGCGAAGATATAATTTCCAATAATTTTCAAAAATACAGATGCTCCTCTTTCTATCAAATCGATACGGAGATGCTGTGTTGATGTGTTGTAGTACACAGCACCCCCCACTAGAGGTCAGCCTCTCCTGGTGAAACAGACAGCTGAGCTGAGGAAGATGGTGACTGGGAGTGGTGGGGATAACTACCAAGACTAGTGAAAGCGAAAAATGCCTCTGACCCTGTTTGGTACTATTGCTACATATAACTTTTTCTTAAGGTGACTTCTTCCAACTCCAAAAAGAGTTTATTAGTCACATCATCTCCATTCAGCCCACTGATATGTTAACTAAGTTAAATAAGCTAAAATTCATCTGCTAGCTTTTGAGCTATCAGCACACCAAGATGCCTAATGTGTTAACCACCATATTATTGCACTTATGCTAACTACACACCATACACTTTAACATTAACTTACACACTGTAATGTTAACTTCAGCAATACCACAATAACGTTACAAGGTTTATGTAATATTTGACAAATGTGGACATGTATGCAATTAGCTTATGTCACCAGGATTAAAAATAAACAAAAAAACTTCAATGCTTATCTGTTAAATTTACCTCGATTTATGGAAGCTAACTTTGTTAGCAGCGATTTAGCAGGGCAAGCACAGTGCAGCATTCAGTCAGGTTTCCAGTGAAGGGGGGCATGCGTAGTGTCAGCTGGCTCCCCCACGCTCCTCCACAGCTCCACCCTCTCGTCCAAATTTGCATGTCTGGCTCCAGAAATCCAAGATGGCAATGGCCAAAAGGCCGAACTCGAGGCTTCAAATGGCAGTCTACAAACCCATGGGTGGCATCACGGTGGCTACGTCCATTATTTTCACAGCCTTTGGTCGGTATCCACTGCTGCAACAAGTGTCATTGGGTCCCCCAGCAAGAAGGGCGCTTAATTCCTGTCTATTGATTATTCTGTAGGCCATAAATATTTAAACCCAGCAGGACATCACTAATTGGACTAATTGCATATTAGGAAGATTGTATTGTTTTTGTTTTTTAAATTTACTCTAATACCGTCATAGACTGTATACCCTTGTGAAATGTCAGGAAGATATGAAGGTATGAAATAAAAAGATACTGCCCAGGCCTAACGTTAAGTCAGTGTCCTGTCGTTTAATTCAGCTGCGCCACATGCAAATGTTTGTCCCTTCTCCAACAGGATCTGTTATTGTGCATTGTAGTGAATGTCTTCCAAGAAAATATGACAGTGCTAACATTAAAATTATGATACAAGAGAAATCACTTTGGCATTTGATAATCCTTCATACTTGAAAGTTGCTGCCAGAACATTCTCTGCTGCAGCATCAGAAACGTCAAGGACGGTGTCATAAAGAGCCAAGCTCTGTTTGTTCAAAGATCTGTGTTTTTTTCCTCTTCACTCTGTATTTTTCTCCACTCTCTTAGTCTGTAAAGATAATCACTCTCAGTCTTTGAGAGGATGTAAATCTTTTCTCCTCAACAGGCTTTAGAGGCTTGCAAAGACGCAGGGCTGGTTAAGTCGCTGGGAGTCTCCAACTTCAACCGCAGGCAGCTGGAACTACTGCTCAACAAACCTGGCCTCAAGCACAGACCTGTATCCAATCAGGTGACCCCGACTTGTCTCTTCAGACCCTAAATGACATCAGAGATAGCATAGTGTATGCAGTGCAGTGGTGTTGTGTACAGTCGGCTATTAATAAGGATTTTAGTGCTCAGCTTCTTACACTTAAGGGCCAAGTTTTCCTGGGTGAATGCAAAGTTTCAGCATAGCTGTGTATTCTTTGGGTCCCTTATAGGGTATGCTTTACAGTCAACAGACGTAAATAGTCAAAGACTATCCCAGAGGGCTTCTTTCTTTAGCTTCAATGGTACTGAAAGGAGTGGATCTTTCCTGTCCATTCCCATCTAATTTGATTCTGGTGACTAAGAGCAGAGGGAGCGGATATTATTTCAGATCACTTTGGGCCAGTTTTCTCTTATATTATTTATTTTCTTCTCACTTACCCGTAGGTTGAATGTCATCCATATTTCACACAACCCAAGCTCCTGGAGTACTGTCGGCAGAATGACATTGTGATTGTTGGCTACTGCCCAATTGGTTCCTCCAGGGATGCGTCCTGGTATGTAGGTTTTAAGAGATATGCACTTTTCACTGACAGCTGGTATTTTGTAATGTTTTGTTCCCCCTGCTGTATTAAGGGAAGGTTTAAAAAAAAAGCTCAGGAAAAAAAGCATTTTTAGATATGACAATAAAACCCTGACACACTGAAAGCAGAGGAAATACTGGGGATTGACTGTGTGAATGACAAAATCTGCAATAAAAGAAATATAGTGTAAAACTTTATTCATGGGAGGAGCTTAACCTAGATTGTTATACATTGGCAATATCCAAAATTAAAAATATCTGTGCAACATGTCAGCCTTATATATGACACAGTAACATTATGAATGTCATGATCCTGGGTTTTTGTTTATATTCTGTTATCTTGTGGACTTTGTTTTGGAGTTTTATGTTTGTGTTCCTTGTTTCATGTTATTCATTCATGTTTAATCTACGTCCAGTTTTATTTTGTAGATGCTCTCCTCATGTGTTGTGTCTGGTAATACTTCCTGTCTTTGTGTGTTTTCCCGCCTGTTTTCTGTCACACCTGTCTCGTTAGTCCTTCCCTGTTCCCGGAGTCTTCCCTTCACACCTGTTCTGTGTTAGCCTTGTCTGCCCCACCCTTGTGTTCCCCACCACACCCTTGTCGTTAGCCAATCCCCATTTCCCTCCTTTTGCCCGTGTCCTTCTACTCCAGCTGTGTCTTGTTCTTGTGATTATATTTTCTGTGTATATATACCTGCGTGTTTCCATCTGTTTCTTGTCAGTTTGCCTGTGTTCATTCCTGTGTTCTTGGTGTCCTTCCCTGCTCCAGACTCTGCATTTGGGCCCTTCCTTAACTAATTTAAGACGAATTAAGAATAGGTGTGAAGGGAAGACTCTTTGAACAGGCAAGGACTAACGAGACAAGTTTGACAGAAAAAAGGCGGGAAAACACACATACAGGAAGTAAAACCAGACACACATGATCTACAAAATAAAACAGCAAAAAGATATAACATGAAACAAGGAACACAAATCGAAAACTCCAAAACAAAGTCCACAGGATAACAGAATATAGACAAAACCCAGGATCATGACAATTATCTTTACCAAACCCTCATCACTAGGGATGCTAAACATAAAAACTTAGAAAGTCTCTATCCTGTCATCACGTTTTTTTGTCTCTGTTTTAGGGTGAATGTGAAATGTCCTCCCCTGCTGGAGGACGAGCTGCTTGTTTCCATTGGGAGAAAGTACAACAAGAGCACCGCTCAGGTGGCTCTGCGCTTCAACGTTCAGAGAGGAGTCGTCGTGATCCCCAAGAGCTTCAGCCCCGAGAGGATCAAACACAACTTCCAGGTGGGTTAACAAAAAATGCTTTAAAAGAAAAACATATCTTTTATTGAATTTTGAAAATATTCTGGTGTACATAATACATATCCACCATGTGATACACAAATTACAAAACCACCCTCCCCTTTCTCAATCCTCTGGTCTCCCTACTCATCCTGCTAATCCATCCAGCCCCCCAGTCCTACCCCAACAGGCGACACCTGTCTACAGCTGACTAGAATAATAATATCAAAATACCAAAATATCATACTATGGTGTGTAAATGATGTATGCACTTGTTAATAAAACAAGCTATGGTGCCAAATTTACTGTTTTTACAGTATTCAGAAGTTAAATTAAATATTATTTTTTGTTCTAGGTATTTGATTTTTCACTCACTGAGGAAGAAATGAAAGCCATTGAAGCGCTGAACAAAAATATCCGCTTTGTGGAGCTGCTGATGTAAGTATAAGCTTAGAGTTGAACCTAACACTGTACTTGTAGTTTACATTCTAATGCATGTGTTGTTTTTATTGGCTCATGCTATAAGAGTTTTGGAGAGGATTAATAAGTCCTCATCATCATGCTCAGAGTAAGTACTTTATTTTTTTGTTGTTTCACCACAGGTGGAGTGACCATCCAGAGTATCCCTTTCATGATGAATATTAATATCTTGACTGGTTCCTTTCAGCTCCTTTACTTCACCAAAGAAGTTTGCACTGGTACATTTTCACAATAAACACTAGGGGGCTCTACCTCACAGTAAATGAAAAGCTCAAATAAATGAGTGGCATTGAAAAGAACAATATACAATATATATATACAGCTCAGATGGATGATGACAAAGTTTTTCAGTTGTTGCATGTGAGCTTCACATGAGGCTCATGTAGTATTTTAAGAGTGTATTGTTACTTACAACTGATTTGACATGAATTGATGCACCTACTGCTGATTAATAAAGTCTGCTTTGAAAGACGTGAAATAGTTGCTTCTCTGGTTTGCTGAAATATCCATCCAGGTTTGTCTTTGGGACATTTTTCAGATACATCAGCTACTCGTGGCCATGTGACCACTGTATATAAGCATAAAGATTACCGTAACTACAAAACAACCAAAGCTGGCCAAAGTCCTGGACCATGTTCAAGGTCAGGCAAAAAAATGGCTGCATGAGAGCAAACAACACAAATATAGAACAGGTAGTTATGTAAGTCCAAGAGCCAAACAAACAAGAACAAAGTCACCGTCCTGAGGGGAGAAATGCACAGATCAGATTAGATCTTCTTGGCATAACATAATATTATTCTTGCTGCAATTACTGTATAACTCTAACAGAAGCAATGAGCAGTTTTTGCAGGATGCAGGTTTAGTTTGGCACAAATTTAGCATATGATAGCAAGATATAACTACATACTTAAGCCATGGGTTTAAGACATACATGTACATACACCTACGTATGTTGCTGAAAGTCCATGTTAACGTACCAGAGGGGTGATTATTATCTATTCTATTAAAGAGCTATTGCACATGATCTTCTCAGAACACCTCATATTAAAAACAGATAGATATACTGTGTGCTTGAGACTTAAAATGGCCATCAAAAATAGGAATCTTGCAATGACAAACAGAAACCCTGTCACTGTGGTTGTTGTCCTGAGAACAACATTGTGTACGATAGCCCCTGAGACAAAACATAATACAGGTCAGTGACCCATGTCCCGATTTTGCCAAGTATTTTGTGTCCTGAGGACAACATTTTGTTTGATGGCCCTGGGACAACAACTGCCTCAGCCAGTCAACGTTTGTGATGTCATCAAAGATAGCCCCGCTGCCAGTGCCCTGCAAAATATACATAGCTGTGCAAAGAGGAACAACTTACAAGATGAGACCCAACCTAAAAGTTTTACTTTAGTTTACACTAGTCTGCTACTACAGACATTAAAATATATATTTGCTTTTTAGAATAATTGTTGGTATTTTGCCACCATGGAAATAAGCTCACATTAGCTTGCAAAGGAGAGCTAACAGTTAGCCAGCTGGGGCGCTAGTGGCTTAGTATTAACTCCTTAATCATAGCAGAATACATCAACATTAAGTTTAATTCCTGCTCATTTTAGAGAGGCCACTACAAGAAAATGTGTTCTTTGTTTGACGTCCAAGGGACAGTGAGTCATAGATGTTTGTTTCTGGCTGCCAGAGTTAGCGGGCTAGCTGTTTCCGTGGTGACAAAATACTAACAATAAATCTTAAAAGCAAATATATAGTTTCATGCTGCAGCAATAGACTAGTGTAAACTAAACTAAACTTGTTATTTGCGCCTCTTTACACAGCCATTTTGAATATATTTTGCAGGGCACTGGCGATGGGGCTCTCTTTGGTGACATCACCAACACTGACTGGCTGAGGCAGCTGTTGGCCCAGGGCTATCATACAAAATGTTGTCGTCAGGACACAAATTACTTGGCAAAATCAGGACATGCGTGACTGACCTTTATTATGTTTTCTTAGGGACAGTGCAGTAGAACCTGGCATATATGATTCTCGTGTATGACAAAGAAGCAGAAGGAAAAAACGTAGGAGAATCATAACTTAATTAATCTATTTGGTTGTGTGAAATATTTCTTCACCATTTTCATTGCTGCATTACATCATAAATGTAACATGTCAACACTGGACATGGCCTCTGAGTGTTTGTCGGTGTTATAGTCTGTCAGTGGATGATTTCACATATCAGAGCATATTTCTTTATTAAAAAACTTTATTGATTTATATGTGATATAGAATAAAATACAGAAAAAGAAAAAAAGAAGAAACAATTTTGAAATAATCGTACAGAAATAAATAATTCCAATAACAGGTCTGTACAATGAGTCATGTGTAGCACTGTTAAAGAGAAGGGGTTAAATTCTCTATGTTTTCCTGTTGGGTTCTTTATGTCCTTATATTTAGGAAATAGATCTACTTGTATGAGCGTACAATAAGCAGTGATGATTTTATCAAAAGTCCGAAGATTACGGCCAAAGTCCGTTTGTTGTTATCTACTGTATTCACTATAGAGGAGTCTGTTTCCTCGAAAAACCTACTAACTCGTGCTCACAGATACATACATATACATACACACACTGATGTAAAAATAAAATACATCTGGACACTTACATATATTATGTCAATACCTTCATACTCATATTTATGTGTATACAAATATATGTCTTGATTCCACATTGTCATTGAGAAGGAGCCACTATATCAAATGAGATGCCCACTTTCTCCAGTATCCAATAAATTTGTCCATTCATAGATTCAGGGAGGACGTTAGCTTTTCCATGTTATATATTTCTTTTACATTTCCAATCCACTCCTCTTTTGTTGGGGGCTCTCCAGTTAGCCATCTCCTTGTTGTAGCTTTTTTACTGGCTGCTAACATTATGTTAATCAAATACTTCTCCCTAAAGTTAGTTGTGGCAGAGATATTCTCAACATATACAGTGCAAAATTCATGTTTAATCTCAAAACCCATTATTGAACTAACTATTCTTACCATTTCCCCCCAGTAAGGCCGGATCGTTGGGCAGTCCCAGAAGATGATCAGAACATACTTCATAAACAAAAGTAAATGAAAATCAGCCCAGTGGCCAGAGGAAAATCTTGGCATAGTACGTTTCTGCAAACCACATTTGTAGGTATCGTATAGTTCACATCACATGAATGTTTCTAAAGTGACTCAGTTCTGTTTGACCTGACTTTTGGTGGATAGCGTGACATCAAGGCGAGACGGCGGCCAAGCTGCAGACCACTGTTTGGCATCAACAAACAATAAAACTGAGACATTGGCAGCATTTCCAGCAGGGAATCTGGAACCAAAATCGGGAATATAAGCCGAAACGGGACCTTTTCCTAACCATGACCATGTGGATTTCGTGCCTAAACATATCCGCTTGTTAACCACAGCATTGTTGAAACATAAAGTCTCAACATATCCGCTACATAACAATAATAATATCTGCTACATACCCATGGTTTGTAAAAATTTACCATGCCGACATTATTTCTGGGGATTGATTGAGCAAAATACATGTATAGCTGAGACATTTTTGAGTAGTTTTAGTTAAATGTGATCATTCTCGTTGTGCATGTGCTGGTGTTCCCCTTTAAAAGCATGACACGACAGCTTCTAACTGTCCGTCAGCTCTCTCTTGTCTTGTTTGGTCAGAGAGGGTATATGAGTTTGATCAGATCAAATGTGTCGTCACAGTGTTGACACACTGTGTAATCTAGTGTACATACCTATTACCTACTTCAACCATCATGGCCAGTTTTGATTCTTGGCTGTCTGTCAAAGACCAAGTTTCCCCCGCAACATCAAAGGAAGGAGCCGTCAGCAGCATTTTACAAATCTGAGTGTCTTGTTGTTAGTGGCATAGTGTTTGTTAAGATCTGTTTCAAGAAACTTTTTTGACTTTTTAGGATTCCCTTTGCTGGACAAGGCCTCTCTTTAGGAAGGTTTGAGTAAATATTTGAACATGCCACAGTTGATCATTTGATTTTGCAGGAACCTAAAAGTGAGGGCAAGAGTGGAGGTGAGGATTATTAATGTGGAAATCCATCCATCGGTGTGTCCAAACGCAGTATAACATGAAGTCTGATTTTTCCAAACATGCCGTCCAATTAAAATATCAAATGTATTTTTCTTCCACTGAGCTCAAGTGAGCCAAATCTGGTCAAATATTAATCATTAACAAGCTCTGCGAGAGAGCCCCCCCCAGCCCCGTAATGTCTAAATCTTGTTGACTAAACTTTAACTTTTCCTGCCAGGAGATCTTAAACCAGATGCTTTCACACTGTTAATTTAAGCGGCACACTTGAGTTTGATCTAAGGAGACAGGATGGATCCTTCAGAGAACGCAGACCACAATCTGATCAGTGACCTGTGGCAGTACAGTTAGAGCACAGCAGGAAGCTGCAGAGAATGAAGAAATACACTTCATTAATGAACCCCCTCCTGTTGTTTTGTCTTCTTTTGTCTTCTTTTGTCCACCATGGTCACTTACAAGCATGACAATGACTCTTGATGAGCTACTAGCATAGCCTACGATTTAGAAGAAAGGAACAGCTCCAAAAGCAGACTTCGGCAGACAGGACCACTGAATAATAAAAGCTGAGAGGATGTTTTTTAACCTGCTTTGTGCCTATCCTCCAGAATAGTTGTATTCTTTAATCAGAGCTGAACCAGTGTTTTCCAGTCTGTACTGTGCCCTATGTAACTTATTGTGCCTTATAAAGTTTTCGCATTCTTACAGGAAGTAGTTTAGAAATTTTATTTAAATAGAATTTTTTAGAAAGAGAGTTATTTGCTTTCTTGTGAAGAGTACCAATTTCATGGCTGTATGATATGAGGCTACAGCTAGCAGCTGGTTAGCTTAGCTTAGCTTAGCTTAGCTTAACTTAGCTTAGCATAGCACAAAAGCTGCAAACAGCTAGCCTGGCTTTGTGAAAAGCTAACAAAACCTACTAGCACCTCTAAATCTTAGCTGCTACAAAAATGTTGTGGTTTTGATAATTCAGCACCTGCAAAAACTAGAAGTTGTTATTTTTAGACTTCCATTTATTTATTTTTTTAAAGATTAATTATATGACTATATGGAGCTACACCCAGCAGTCAGTTAGTTTTATTTAACTCAGCACAGAGACTGTAAACAGAAGGAAACAGCTGTCCTAGCTTTGTAAAAAAAATTAAAAAATAAAAATGTACTAGCACCTCTAAAGCTCACTACCTACAAAGATACTCTATAAGAGATGATAACCCATTACAAGATGCAAATGCCCCCGCATACCCCCACCTCATTTGGAAGTATAGTAAATGTCATGTGGATGGATGCCATGAAAACAAAACAACACTATACACAGAACAGATTTCATGTTTGCTCCTTGCTTTGCTCACTGTCACTGACATGTCTCGAACAAACTTCATTTTCTCCTGATTTGTGAGTCTGAAAAATGACATTTATGTGTCAGAATGCCCAGAAGGGTTGGGGCATGTGAAAAATGGGTCCAGTATTTACTTAAGTAACTATGGGGCAAAGGAAACGGTCACCTTTCCCATTGGAATGAATGGACTCCGGACTGCCGCCAGGCTCCTAAAGGGGCGGGGCATGGCGGTTAATCAATGCTAAATAACACGTTAAAAGTGATTTGTTCAATCTGGTGCAAATACTGGAGTGTTAAAGCAAGATGTTGTGGTTTTGATAGGCCAGCACAAGCCTCCTCTGAAACCAGAAGTTGTTATTTTTGCAGTTTTCCCATTTCCTGTTTCTGTGCTAAGCTAAGGAAAGTTGCTGGCTGTAGCTTTATATTTATCGCACAGATATGAGAGTGTTATAAGAGAGACAGCATGTGTTTTTCTTAAAAACGTAAATGTAAAATGAATAAATAATGTTGCCAGGACTTACACTCATGCTTAAAATTGCAGATGAATGTAAAATTGGACAAGTTACTAGTTGAGAACATGGGACTTAAATGAAAGGTCTCAAGTTTTTTTTTATTGTGTCTCACAGTAATTTTTTAATTTATTCAGAAAACATTAAACCGGTTGTTTATTCATAGATTAAAAGTCTAAACTGTGACAAAACAAAAGTCAGGCAGACTGCTTTATTTTTATAGAAAGCCAATGTGGCTGTGTCTTGAATTATAATTTGATTTGAGGTGGGGGGTGGGGGAGTTTACAAAAAAAGACCTCACCCTGAAAGACAGGAAAAGCAGAGGCACATCGCTTCCCCCATCCCCACCTCCATAAAGACCCTCTGGATTGTGACCTTCTAACAAATGCCCTGAAACGGGCCACTCTGGACCCCTGCGGTGGGAAAATGTTCTGAATGGGCTACTGGGTCTGTTGGGGGAATAAAGACTCTTTCCGGGGGCTGAATTAAGGATGTGTTTGGAGCAGGGGCTTCATGAAGCAATGGTGATGTTTTGGTTACACCACAGAAATATTGGAGACTCGTCTTGTGAATCTCATGTAAAACAATTTAAAATGTACAGGGTCTGTAGATGATGCATTTTTGTATTTCTAAACATCTTTTAAACCAGTGACAGAAATATTATAGATCATGGCGCATATACATGTGTGTGCATGCCTGTGATATATAATCTGAGATGCCACCCTAATACAAGTGTGACCAGCTCTTCCCCCCATTCTCTGTGGCTGCTCTTCGGACAGAAAGGCCCTGGGAGAATGTGTGTGTCAAAAGGTTACGCAATCAGCCCACCATGCTGAGACAGCACAGACCTCTAGTGTGCTGCGGAGAGTGAGTGTGTGTGTGTTTGTGTGTGGGGGTGTCTGAATGGAATTGGATAAAGGGGAGGGGGTCTTCAGAGAGGGGCAACTCAGAGGGAAAATCTCACTGCAGGCTGCACCAAAGTCTTCAGTTCCTCAGATCTCCGCCCCTCCATGAATGTTATATAGTGAAACCTGAAACAGAACGAG
>JAPZEB010000023.1:26265773-26282505 GCA_029783705.1 Chaetodon striatus
ACTCTGACAGTCATTTGAAAAGGCAGTGACAGTCAGCGGAGGATGGGTTTAATCTAATACTGAGATACAAAGATGTGCTGTTTTCAAGGTTGAATTGTGTTTCTGTATTGTGAATGGAACTGCCACTGGTTCAAAATAATTTCTGTGAGTCATTTGAGATAAATTACGGTACTTGTCTACATGTGAATCTACAAGTATATAGCAAATTCAGTCGAATTTGGTGCTCTCAGACTGTTGTCAAATGCAACAGTGCACTCACTGCCACTTCATGTGGGCATATTAAATGGCAGTCCAACAGGTCCTGTTTGTGCACGTGTGTGTATTCCAGGTCTGTGTGTGTATAACAACAGCTTGAAAAAACAGAATTTCCCTTGGGGCAGTGGTTCCCAACTGGTCCAGCCCCGAGGTCCAGGTTTCTGCTTAGTCATTAGTTCAAGGTCCACACAGTTTAATACATTCAGTGTCGTACTTGTGTTTGGCCATGTTGTTGAGCTACTTTGCCGTTTCTGTAAAGTAGCTGTCCATTTTTTCACTCACTCTACATCATGAAACAGTGCTTCAAAATAAAAGCTCTGTGCCAGAAATGCACTGTATTTAAGAATGAACTGTGTTTTTTACAAACTTGACACGTGTCAGAGTCACTTGTGGTCCATTCAGACTGGACCTGCGACCCACCAGTTGGAAACCACTGCCCCTGGGGATAAATAAAGCTGTTTGTTTTAATAAAATTGTCAAAGACTTAACATAGAGTTTCCCTTTGGTCATAACTCCAACCCCAGTCCACATGTTTTAAATTCATGTTGCATTCTACATTTTTCCCCCCAAAACTTAGGATGATGGCCTCACTTTACTGTTCAGTCAAAAACGTGATGTTTTTTTTTATTTCAGGAGTGGGTTATGCCACCCAGGTGATTGTTGCTCTGCTCAACATCTACTACATCATAGTGTTAGCCTGGGCCATCTTCTTCCTGTCCAACTCCTTCACCTGGGATCTGCCCTGGGCCTCCTGCAATAACACCTGGAACACAGGTGAGCCACAGGACATGAAGCCAAAAACACAACAATGTGCTTCTACTCTGTGTGTAATCATCAATCAGGTATAGCCAGGTCTCCATCTTGACATGCTCATGGGAGGTCTGAATAAGTGAATCTTAAGCCACATGTGGATGGCAGTGGTGATGTTTCAGTCCAACACCTTCGAACAGACCAAAATATCCCAACAACAATTGCCATGAAGTTTTGAACAGACATTTATGGTCCACAGAGGATAAATCTTAATGACTTTAGTGATTCTCTCTCTTTTCCTCTTGCGCCATCATGAGGCTGATGTTTTGGATTTTTAGTGAAATGTGTCTACAACTACTGGATGGATTACCATGGTGTGTATATTCCCCTGTGGATGACTATATTTATCCAGCACTATCATCAGGTCAAGAGTTTAGTTTGTCCAAGACCTTAGTTTATGGTCAGATGCCTTACAAACTAATAACAGTCCTATCAGGTCTCTGCATTTTATCTTTGGTGCTAATTAGCAAATGTTAGCATGCTAACGCTCCAAACTGAGATGGTGAACATGGTAAACAGTAAACAGTAGCATGGCTGTAGACTTTTAGTTGTGTTTATAAACGCATATATGCTGCAAATATTGCTGTTAAATTCTTTTTTGGTGTTTCTCATCAGCTTTTCATTCATTTATAGTTCCACTTTATCTTAAAGGAGTGAATGTTGTTTCAGCGTTTCACTCCTCCGTCTCAGTAGTTGCATTGTTTCCCTCGCCTGTGTGTAACTTGGAAACCTCAGAGAAAGCTTGGATTTCTTCACGGGATTGAATGTCTTTTTGTCTTTCCTTTCATTCCAGATTCCTGTATGGCATTTCAGAGGGGGAATAGCTCCATCAATCACCATGAGAACGCCACCTCTCCTGTCATTGAGTTCTGGGAGTAAGTGCCTTTTTGTTTGGCCGTGTCCTCAGATGGCCTTATGGGGGCCAGCAAGTTCACCAGATATTCAACTTAAGTAGGCTAATTTAATCTTATATTCCATACAGTTAAATCTGTGATTATTAGACTAGATAAACCTTTACTACTAATTTAGAAGTTTAATAAGTTTACTACAAGCAATGGTGATTGTAAGGCGGGGAAGAAAAGGGGGGGCCGCATCCACGTAATGTTAAGCCTGGCCCTTCTAACTGTGTTGGATATTTTGGTCCATTTTTAACTACCTATTTATCCCCAGAGAGGGGAATTATAATTATTCAGTGATAGTGATGAATGAAATTTGTGTTAACACTAAATGAGTATTCTTGTGTCCATTGTGTATCGTTAGTCTTTTGGAGAACCAAATGCACTGGAGTGTTGGAGGGTGTGTAACAGATGTGCTTAATATATTTGCCTAATTGTGCATTTGGCTGAAGCCTGGACACCCCGTTTGAAATGGCCTAGAAGAGCGACTGGCTACCAGGCCTTTTAGATTGCTTGTAGACCCTTAGATTCTTAGTTCCAAAACAAAGACAAAAGAAATGATGAATTGATGATGGACTAGATAACAAGATTTCTTTATTGATAATCAGATTTTTTTTATTGTTTTCTTTGGAACAGAAAAAACAGCATCAAATGGGATGCATCATATGGCCTTATAAATCTGTAAAAAATAGGGTACAAGGACTGGACAGGTTACACAGTGGTATAATTAGACAGAAGACAATGCTGACAATAAATGAATTAAATAATCATTGGCAGATATGAAAATAACTGAATGTTATATGACACATTTCTAAATATTTTTTAAGGTTTGAGCTAGTATGTCATCATGTAGTTACATCAGGGACCCTTAATGAAGGAGATGTAATTCGCTAGGTAATATGATTTCTAATGCTTGTCTTATTCGTGTGTCCCAGACGCAGAGTCCTGAGAATTTCCTCAGGTATTGATCACATTGGCTCTCTAAACTGGGACCTAGTTATCTGTCTGGTGGTTGCCTGGATCATCTGCTACTTCTGCATCTGGAAGGGAGTCAAGTCAACTGGCAAGGTGAAACCTCTCCGCCATTAATGACCAAAAATGATTCAATATTTACTTAACAGTAAAGCCCCTTTCCCACTGCACAATAAACACCATCACCCCCCAACATCTGTCTTTTGTATGTAATGACTGAGGTTACAATCAGCATTCATTCTTGGGTCAAATGACTCTGCAGAAGTCACGGGTATTTATGGGCTCAGGTTCAAGTCGTCAGTGATGGAAATACAACACCTGGGTGGGTATGTTAATTTTAACCCCTTTACTGGCGAGATGCAATGACGCCCCACCACAAAATACCGTCCACGCTACTGTGCTCAAACATCAATCCAAATTAGTCTGCATCGAGTTTGAAAGAGAAACTGAATAAGTAAGGGATATATAAAAAGAAGGAACCAGTGTAACATTTTCACTGCCTTAATGCTGCTTTTGACTGTTTACTAACCTGTTTTCTGACCTGTCTGTGATGTTAAACATGACACACTGGCAAAAGAAAGGCATACTCGTCTGCTGCAGAGCCAGGCACGCAACTCTGGTCCACTAGCATTGGGAAAGGAGTCTATTGCCTGTTTTAGCAGCTTTAACCGGGTTTAAAAAAAACCCTGTATACATGCAGTAATTTTGGTTTAAAAAAAGGGTATATGATTAAGAGACTCACATTCTGCACCATTTCATATATAGAGTATATATATATATATATATATATAGAGTACCTTTTCTGTTTTTTTTTTGATTGATAGACACTTGGTATGTGGTTAGGTTATTACTAAGTGAAGAATAGCAGTCAAATTTAAACCTAACCACACTACTGGAGAAGAAAGAATATCTAAAAGGGAGGGATTGTAATGTATAAGTCTTGTAGACATATACTGTGTCTGATCAGGAAGTGCTGCTGTTTCCCTGCAGGTGGTTTACTTCACAGCCACCTTCCCTTATGCCATGCTGCTGGTCCTGCTGATCAGAGGGGTCACCCTGCCAGGAGCGTCAAGGGGAATCCACTTCTACCTCTACCCCGACCTGGGGAGGCTGACTGACCCACAGGTAGGCTGGAGATGCACTTGCTTTCAGACTGTCACAGAAACAAACTCCTGCACATGCAAATACAATTGAAAAAGATGATGGCATTTTAATTATACAAATCTACATTGATATGGTAATACTCAACAACACTGCACATTCTTAAGAACTTGAAGTCACTCAAGTATAATAGGTCATGTCAAACCACCACATCCTTTGAGGCTCTCTGGCTTGTGCCTTTTCTGTGGTTTCGTGAAGTTAAATCAGGACCACATGGAGGAAGTTGCTGTAAACTGGTGTGGTTGTTATTGGCTGTGTAAAGTTGGCAGTTTAGGCAAATGAGGCAAATGATTTTAAATGACTTTCCTCCTGGAACAAATTCCACATATTTCACAGCATTTCATCAGCCAGTTAACTTTATTAAAACTTTTGTTATTCCAGTTGTCTGAATGTGATCGCTCAGGAAAGCAAATGAAAGTATGTCCTTGTAAGTGCCTCTCAGAATTAACCAGCATGAGTGTTTCTCATGTGCTGGCCATGTGGCTGAGGTGTGGTTAGGTTTAGGCAACTACTTACTCGGAAATAATTCAGTTTCCATTTTTCAGCCTGCATCTTTACTGTTTTGTTCACGTCTAAGACAGTGCCTGCTCTCTGGGCACTGTCTTAGATGACAAGTTGAATCTTGACATGAACACTGACGGCATCTGTAAGATGGCAAACCAACGCCTATTCCTTTTAAGGAAGCTGAGGAGTTTTGATGTAGGGAAGACACTCATGAAAATATTCTATTCTGTTTTTATGGAGTCTGTTGGTGTGGTAATCTCAGCCTGAAAAACAAGAACAATGTTGAATGTGCATGTACTAACAGAGTGTAACAGAGAAATTGACACAATATGATGCAAAATGTATCAGAACGTAAAAAGTTTGAAGGGTCTGACACATTTACATGCATCAACTTGAATGTAGCGGCAATGTAAAAAGAGTCGGACCACCCATCACTACCAAAAAGTGAGTAATTGCTGGTTTAAGGGTGTAAATCCTGCCTCTGGCCTCAATAGACTACTTTTAGCATCCATCCACTCCTACTTCATTTGGTGGCAATAACATCACACTACTTCCTGCTTTTGCGCTGAACATGAACATAGCTTGCTTTCTTATTAAACAATGCTGCCACCAATTTGTCCTGAGGGAACAGTGTCATTTAATAATGCGCTCAGCAAAATGTCAAGGACTTATTCACTGCTGAAGGAAGGAGAGCAGATTGAGGGTGGTGTTGGTAAGAGGGACTTTACAATTTCCTCTTTCCTTTGCTATTACATTGCAACCAGTGTGAAAATCTCAAAGAGGGGCCCTCTTAAATCCCTCTCAGGGCTCTGGGGATGAATACAGGCCCTGTGTGTGCAGGCCGAGACGAACTCAGATGGTGCCTTGGGAATACCTTCCTTTATGTGATGTCGTGTCCAGAGCTTGTGTTGTTGGTTGGACCCCCAGTCAATCAGATCCTCAGTGCTGGCTGCCAGCTATCTGAAACATGCCCCAGTGCCCTGGGAGCACTTTACCAGAATTTCAAGCATAAAGACAAACCTTATTTGAAATTTGAAGTGTGATTGAGTGTTCAAGGAGAGGATGTAGAGGTGCTGGGTGGATGAATAGGCTTGGCTGGGTGGGTAATGTCAGGATGGAGGGGTTGAGAGGGTGAGTTTCAGGGTAAAGAGTTTCAGGATTTGATGGATGCAATGGGTGTTTGTTTGTGTGTTTTTTTAGTTCAGATGATGTAAGTGGAGATAACTCTTTCAATGTAACGGGTGCGTGGAAGGTTATCTGAGGAGAGCAGTCCCTGACACTTGATCTAGTAACAACTTTGTGTTTAATCCCAAAACCTTTAGGCCGGTATGTATGAGTTTGAAATTTATTTCCACACAGCAAAACCAAGATGATATAGAAAATGTACAGTGTGGTAACTGGTTATACTTTGTGTACACTGTAATTATTCTTAATGTGAGAGCTGATGCAGCTCAGACAGGTCTGACAGCTTGGTTAGATAAAAGAGAGGCTGTAGGTTGAATTCAGCCAGTATGAATAAATATGCAGTGTTTCTTAAAAAGACACAATTTCAAAGTTGACACTTTTTACTTGTATACATTTTTAGCAGAGTTTGAAGGCTCTGAACATCCACTCCGATGTTTTCAGCTAATCTGGCTGATTAGATCTCTTCTCAGACTGTATTTAACATCCTCCTGAGTTTCCTGTTATCTTTTTTGCAGCTATAAGGGCAGGAAAGATTACACCATCACCATTTTTATTGGAAGATGGAGTTTTATAACCTCGTAAATTCCCACCAAAGCTCTGGTCCTTTACCCTAAGCAGAAGTCTAACCAGCCAAACAAAACAAAACAAAATATATATATATATATATATATATATATATATATATATATTTTATATAATATAAAAAGAAGTTTGATCAAAAACGTATCAAAATGAAGTTACAAAGGGCTTTACATTATCTAACCTGGATTTAAAACTATGCAGGATTTTTGCAAATAACATGAGGCAATTTTGAGAAACAGAAAAAGAAAAAATAACCCCAATACTAAAGGTAAATACCAAAAATGGAAGATGTTGGCAACTAATTGCCGTGAAGACTGCACTGAGGCAAATAAAATCAGAATAAATTAGAATTTAGGAGTTGAAATTGGAATAATACAAAATAAAAGAATATAAAACCAAATGACAAAATAAATATGTTGAAAGCAAAACAGTGTCCTGAAATTAGTGCAAGGCTTTTTTGACCAGACAAGTTTCAGAAGTGGCCTCAGGGTGGTGCAGTGGTTAGCAATGTCACCTCACACCAAGAGGGTTCCTGGTTCAAAGTCAGGGTGGTGGGTTTGAACGCTGAGTTTTCTGTGCAGAGTTTGCAAGTGTGGGTTTTCTTCAAGTACTCTGGCTTCCTCCCACTATCTAAAGACATGCAGGTTAACTGCTGACTCTAAATTGGCAGTTGTGAGTGTGAGCATGAATGGTCGTCTGTCTCTATGTGTCAGCCCTGAGATAGTGACTGCAAACCTCAGACCCTCAGGCAGGAAGTCCCAGAGCTGAAGAGCCTCGACCACAAAGCAAAAACACCTGTGTGGGTGTTCAGAGTCGTATCGTTCTTTTCCATCAGCAGATAGAGTGAACATTTTCCAAAGGGACACCTCAGAGTCAATCAGAAAGGTTGTTTTCAGTTATGCCCGTGTTTGAATTATTATTGTGTCCCTTTAAACATATTTCATCATCTCATTTCTATTCCGTCCTGTAGGTATGGATGGATGCTGGAACTCAGATCTTCTTCTCCTATGCCATCTGCCTGGGTTGCCTCACCGCCCTGGGAAGCTACAACAAATATAACAACAACTGCTACAGGTGAGGACAAATGATAATGCAATTGATATTATAATCAACTGCACACCACACCTCTATATCCTGTTTTAAATATCAGTAATATTCAACCTGTTGTTCACCTAACACTATACCATTGTAGTCAACATTTTATCTTTATATAAAGGGAATAAAATCTCTCGTCCAGACACCATTCTCAACCCACTAACTTCTCTCTGTGTTATGTCCAGGGATTGCCTGTCCCTCTGTTTCCTGAACAGTGGCACCAGTTTTATCGCAGGTTTTGCCATCTTCTCCATCCTGGGCTTCATGTCCTACGAGCAGAATGTGCCTATCTCAGAAGTGGCTGAATCTGGTTGGTTTTTCTTTTACTGGTTGTTTAAAAAGGGTCACTGCACTTGTTTGGATTATTTTAAAGATTTAGGGTTAGGGTCAGAACAGAGCTCCCACTTGAATCAGTGGATTTCCTTCAGCCTCTCAATGGCCTCTATAGTTTTAATGATACTGATGATATGATACTATCTAAATGTGTATTGATGTGTTTTCATTGACAGTGACATTTAAAATCTGTCCACAGGTCCCGGTTTGGCCTTTATCGCCTATCCTCGTGCTGTGTCCATGATGCCTTTCTCCCCTCTGTGGGCCTGCTGCTTCTTCATTATGATTGTTTTTCTGGGTCTGGACAGTCAAGTAAGATCAATATATATCCAAACAAACAGAGAGATTCCAACATTACAGGTTTAAACATAAGTCTTGCAAAGCACCCTGCATTATTTATCAAGCGAGTGTGCACAGACTTGCCTAAATTTTGTTTGCTTGGTAGTTTGTGGATTACTCAGCAGCAAACAAACAGGCTCATAAATACACTCTTATGTACAAATATTTCACCTCTTGTTTCTTTCTTCGCCAGTTTGTGTGTGTGGAGAGCCTTGTGACAGCCATGGTGGACATGTATCCCTCCACCTTTCGACGTAAGAACCGCAGGGAGCTCTTCATCCTGGCAGTGGCTGTGGTGTCCTTCCTCCTGGGGCTCATCATGCTGACAGAGGTTGGTCTCAGTGTCCTTGCGTCATGAGGCCTTTACAGTTCAAAGGAATACTAACACCCCAAATTATCATTTGTGTTTCAGTTACTCAGCACATGTAACAATGATTTTGTGAAGAAAATTTAGTTTTGCCTCCGATGAACAAAGGATCAAAAAACAGAGCATAAGCACAAGAGCTTTCTTGATGAAGTTATAGTCGACCACGTTTAACAGCAGTGAAACTACATCACAGCTCATGCAGTATAATCCAAGTCTAGTTTATCCAGTCCAGTTAAATCACTGCCACGCTGACATTGATGGTCTGCTGCTGCCTCAATTAGTTTGTTACTTTGTGTTACTGTCTTACTTTGGTGTTTTAATTAGCTCAGATTCACCAAAGTCAGACAGAAACAGAAATGAACTAACTGATTGAGACAGCAGTAGACCAGCAGCTCCAGTGATCAGCGAGGTAAAGTCATTGTTTTTGTCAGTGGAGTCTGGCTTTGAAGAGAGCATAGATAAGGTTCACTTTTACTTCAGTTCCCCGTCAGAAAGGGCTGTGTGTTTGGGAAGTACTGAGCCCATAACTGGATAAATGAGACTTGGACTATACTGCACGAGTTGTGTGAGAGTTTGTTTTGATATAGCTTTTCTGGTTATTTTCACTTCAATTCATTGAGAATTTTCTCCATTCTTAGATTCCTTGATCACAGAAGGCATTTGAGAGATGTTTTTTTTTCCCTGACAAATTCAATGAAACATGGGGTATATAATTGATATGCAAATAGTCATTTTTGGGGTGAAATATTCCTTTAAGATTACAGAATACCGATGTATTCTTGCCCAAAGGGTAACTCCACACCCCTATCTTATATGCAAAACCACGTTATGTAAACACTTTGAAACCTGGATTGACATATCTATTATCTTTATATCATATTTAAAATTATGTTACAAAATTATTATAATTTTGAAGCTCTTTTTCTAGGTCATTTCCTCGTTAGTTTGTTGTTTGTTTGTTTTTCTCTTTTTTTTAATTTTTTTTTTTTTTTCCTAATTTTCTTGTTTTTAATTTTTTTTTTTAACTAATTTCTTGCAATGTTTGTGGGGGTCTTTTGTCTTTTGTTGCTCATTGCCTTCTTCCCATGTATTTGAAAGAAACTAAGCCAATTTGCTCAGGGCTTAAAATGTTGAAAGATATTTCAGAATTACCATTCATTTTTTCAAGATACTATTAGACATTCATCAAAATTGCTTAAGATTAAGATAATCACTTAAAATAAAAGACTATGTGAAGACTTCCAGTTTCTTTCTACTGGATTAATAGCTTTTGTAATAAGCAGAGTTTCATTTTGTTTTATTATTTAGGGGTTTTTTGCCAGTTAAACCCTCAGGTTTATAACCCATGTCTGTCTCCACAGGGCGGCATGTACGTCTTCCAGCTCTTTGACTACTACGCAGCCAGTGGGATGTGCCTGCTCTTTGTGGCTATTTTTGAAACTGTTTGCATTGCTTGGATTTATGGTGAGTGTGTTAGGCAGGCCATTCATGAAGGAAGGTATTTAAAAGACAAAGGCTTTATTCTCACTAGGCTCTATTCATAGCAGTCCACAATGCCTTCTTCAGTCAGCCAATCTCTGAGAATTAACTTTTTGTTTTCGAGTCTTATCTCAGTCAGTTTATTTGGTAAAATATTAGAACATTTATTAAAATCACAATAAAGTAGCCTCATGAATATGATTAATGTTGTTTCCTTTTCCTTTTAGTCTTGATACAGATGACTGTCTCATATAGATGTAAGTCTACGCTGCGTTTCACCCGTCTCTCCCTGATTACAGGTGCCGACCGTTTCTATGACAACATAGAGGACATGATTGGCTATCGCCCCAGCCCTGTCATCAAATACTGCTGGCTTTTCTTCACCCCTGCTACATGCTTTGTGAGTTTCACATTCATATTTTAAAATATGCATACTTTCACACTGCTCTTCTGAGACAAGAGCAGCCTCTGCTGGCTAACTGTGAAAATACATTTGCAAACCACAGATGGTCAAGTTAAAGCCTCCTTAACTGTACCTTTAAAAAGGAGATAGAACTGTAGGTTAAGGTTAAGGGTTATTATCAACTATTTACTTAAAGTATGTACCGGTATTTCAAATATCCGTTATGGCAAACGTCCATGCATACAGTAACATTAAATATCTATTCCTCACTGTCTCAGGGAACGTTTGCTTTCGCCTTGATCAAGTACTCACCTCTGAAGTACAACAATGAATATGTATACCCATGGTGGGGCAATGGGATAGGCTGGATCCTGGCCCTGTCCTCCATGCTGTGTATCCCTGTCTGGATAGCCCTGAAGCTTTACTACACCCCTGGAACACTGAGAGAAGTAAGTCTCACCTCAAAACTGACTCTGCCTTTGTCTTTTCAGAAGAATGAACCAAAAGAGAAAGCAGTCCACCTGATTATAGATACTTGGAGAATAGAATTGTGATAAAGCTGCTCTTGTCAACATTTTTATATCAGCGGTGGATCACGTGATTGTATTATGTGAATGGGGTCACTCCCCGACCCTGCAGTTCTTCCCGGCTCTACTGTGGAGGGTTTAAGCATCTTTCAGCTCATTGTTTTCGCTTCGCAACTTTACTGTCGGGTTCTGTCTCATTGACCTTTGTTTTCAAAGATCTGATAAACCCGCTGCACACTACCTGTCCAGCACCAAATGGCAGACAGAGTTAGTAATAAGCTGAACATAGCGGAGCATTTAACAGCTTAAGAGATAGATATTTCCCTCGGCAGTTGGTGGAGACCAAAACAGAGGTAAAAGGAGGGTGAACACTTGCCCAGTGGTCCTCGGTATCAAACTATGACATGCTAGGTACTTATCCTGCATCAGCTTTGGATGCACAGGGAACGGCAGAGATGGCGTATCAATTTATGCTTTACGTCTTTTAAAGATAAAATTCTGTTGTCAGGTTTACTTCCTTAGGTCTTGGCAACAAAACTAAGTGGTTAGGTTTAGAAAAAAAATACGGTTTGGCTAAAAATAATTATGTTTCTTACGAATGTAACAAAACCTGATGTGACATACTTCACTAATAGAGTATGCTACATAAACTAGAACAGTACGTTGTTATTGAAATACCTCAATTGACTTTTGGCTACACATAGGACATGAACAGTGGGCTCCCAAGTGAAAGTCCAGAGTTTGTTTGACCCACCCACTCAGCCTATACAGACATTCTTGCTCTTTACGCTACAGTTGTTGCCTGGTGCATCTCATACCACCGCCCATGGGCGCATCGGTGCGTTGCTGACTGACACTGAGAGCCACTGACCAAGCGTTGGTATTTGATGTGTTGGGAGTACAACGAGGTTGATTGTTCAGGTGTACAGTGAACACCATGTATTGCAGTTATGATCTTGAATAATCTCTCACTAAAGTCTTAATTAGATAATTTCCACTGGTGTTAGCTCCTATATATTAGATTTTGTTTATATCACAGTATCTCTGACATATTTTCCTCCATTTTATAATTTTTCATTGACAGCGCTTCGTTCTCCTGACCACTCCTTCCGATGAGTTACCGAAGACGAAGCAAGAACAGGAGAAGCTGCTGGCCATCTTCGCAGCAGACGGCGACAGCCACCATCAGAAATCTCCTCCCACTAAGGACGGCTACTTCCCCGTTGATGAAAAGGAGTCTCATTGCTAGAGACTTGAGAGCTGGAATCAGAGCTTGTAGGGGTCAAAGGTCACTCCTCAGCTTTGACACTCTGTCTGGCCCCATCCCAATTCTCTTTGCAATACCTCACCAGACAAGGTGGCGAAACAGGCACAGACTTTAAGAGTCACCTGACCCGTAACTGCTGATCTGCTGCTGGAGCTTTGTACACTGCCCTCTGCGTGATGGCGTCAGCATTCCCTCTTAAAGAGTTACATCGGTTGGTTTCCATTTTACTTGCCAGTGGCAGAGTCACATGTACACTTGAAAAAATGTGGCTATTGTTTTCACACAGTGGCTAAGATTTCACATTTGATCGTGTCTGCTTTCTAAGGAAGCATTTTTGTTTTGTTATGGACATCTCTAATGTTCAGTTTTTCTGACATGACATTCCAGTTACGTTATAGACTCTAACAGTAAATATGCTGCGGATGCAAGAGGCGTCACATGAATCAAAGCTGTGTGTGTTTAAATGCAAAAAAAAAATCCTACAAAAGCATACTAATAGTAATGAATGCCTGAGAGTGCAAGAATTGGATTTTTAAAAGTATATGTAGCTGAACTGACCACAACTCAATTAAGCTTTGTTGTTGTTTTTCAAATAATGTTATAATGTTCATTTATTCAAAATGTTTTCTTTGTTTGCTGAACACTGCAGAGTTGCATGAATGTTATATGCTCTTCTTCAATCTTCTGATTATTGACATGATTTTAATTTAGTCTGTTTCGCCTTATCTCTAATGCGTTGAATGTTATGAAGTGAAAATTTCAAGTGCCTGAAGGAGACAGTTGTGCCACTTAGATAATCTGAACAGGGCAGGCTGGGTGAAGGGTTTCATTCCAAAACTCTCCAAATCTCTCTTGTCATCTGTCTTTCTGCTGTGTAACGATGAACTTCAGCACGTGTTTCTTTAGATGTTGAAATGAGTTTATGATCATTGATTGCTGATAGGAAAAACTTTTACATATATAACTTTTATATGCTAAAATTATTTTTTATGACTGAATAAAAAATACTTTGATTTAAAACACATTTTTTGCTTGAAATATGTCTTTATATTTTGTGGGGCATACTGTTCATTACTTATCCATTCATTTTACGTAACTGTTTATCCTGTTGGGGGTCGCAGGGGGCCTGGAGCCTATCCCAGCTGACAATGGGCGAGAGGCGGGGTACACCCTGGACAGGTCACCAGACTATCACAGGGCTGACACATAGAGACAGACAACCATTCACAGGAGGAACCAGTGAACCTAACCTGCATGTCTTGGGACTGTGGGAGGAAGCCGGAGTACCCAGAGAAAACCCACGCTGACAACGGGAGAACATGCAAACTCCACCCTGGGATTTGAACACCCCACCCTAGGTCTGAACCTTGAGCCCTCTTGCTATGAGGCAAACCACGGCACCACCATGCCATACAAAGAAATATTATAAATTTCAACAGTCCTCATTTAGAATAACATCTATTTTTCTATCACGCAAAGTGTTTAGGATGTTATGGTGTCTGTAAGATGATGCGCTGTCGTAAAAAATGTTTTGCTTTACATCATTTTGCATTTAAATGAACACATTACTAAATTGCAACATGTACAACACAGTAGAATAGAATCTATTTTTATATTTTGGGCAGTTCCAGTGTAATTATTTAACGCTTATTACTCTACTGTTAGAGCCATAAAAGCCTAAAAATAGCTATTTGAAGATATGGCCAGAGTTAGTCAAATAAATATTCTGTAATTACATTTTAACATATTATAACATTTGTCTGCTAAAGGTAAAGCTTTAATAGATTTTCCATGCTGTTTCACAGAAGTCAACATGATGTGTGAATCCTATACATATAATGTTTGAAAGTCCATCACACTAGCTGTAAATAAACTTAAGTAACAGTGAGTAAGGTTTAGGGGGATTTAGTGGCATCTAGTGGTGAGGATTGCGGATTGCAACCAGCTGAAACTTCTCCCGGTTAGAATTCCTTCAGTGCTCATTGTTGAGGAGGTTTTTGCCAGGAGCCGGATTATCCGCAGAGGTCTCTTCCTCTACAAAACAAACTGATTTAAACCAGTGATCAGTGAATGAAGCAAAAAACTCACAGTTTTTCTGATACTCTCAGAGAGGGGCCTCTAACTACGCTGGCCAACGTGAATGGCCCTATTTAGAGCCAGTGTTTGGTTTGTCCATTCTAGGCTACTGTAGAAACATAGCGGAGCAACATGGCAAGCTCTGTAGAGGAGAACCAGCTCCATATGTAGATGAAAGCAGCTCATTCTCAGGTAACAAAAACACAACTCTTATTTGCAGGTGATTATACACTAAAGAAAACACACTTACTATATTATATTCAATTTTTTGCAAGTAAATGCTACACACAGAACCTTTAAAGATATCTATCACTTTAATTTCAATTTCAAGTTTATTTCGTTTCCCATCAGTGGAATGCATAAAGTACTTATTTTGTGTAAAAAAAAAAAAGCCATAGGCTGTACTTTTATGAGAGACTCACTTCCCTGTCCCTTACAACTTCAAATCAGCGAGCTCTTTTTGGTGTCATTTCACATCAGCAGGAGCAAGTAAAATAACTGTTTACCTAAACAAACACAAACACACAAAAAAAAGTCAGAATGTCTTGTACAAGAGGGGAGGTTATTTATAGTCAGCGACGCTGGGGGAATAGTATGACTTACACAAATCAGCTTTATGCTGTCATTTCCTCACATCTCAAAGTGAAATCTCCAGACATGCTTGATGTATTCTCTTTTAATGTTCTGACAAGTCTCAGAGTGTGGTGCAAAAGAAAGTTAACATCTCAATTTGACATTTAGTGAAGTATCATGACCAGAGTTGAGAGGTTCTGGTTTGAGTGCAGGTCTGAGCATCTGCGCATTAATGATTTGGTTATTCAATGTGCAAAATTATTTTAATATAAACAGCTCCAGTTGAAAAAGCAAGGTCTATGAACATGTTTATAATTTGATTTAAAGGCAATGTTAGGATTCGAAACCCTCAGACCAACTATGTGTGCTCTAATCAGAAATTTTCCAACATCGTACTTAATTCAGCCAACTAATCTGAAAGTAACTTCACCCACAAAAGCACTGCCACTCTCTTGTTGCTGCTCTCCGTGTTGTTTGTTGTTTTCCCTTTCATCACAATTCAAAAGGATTTAAGGAGGTGTGGAAGTTTGTACTGCAGCTCCCTCAGGATAAGAGCTGTTTCTTCAGCAAGACAACACAAAACTCCAGCAGCCTAAAAAAAACAGAAAGCAATGGGCGGAGGGTTTCTTGTGAGATGAGCAGCTCCTACAAGTTGAATACTGTGAAAAGACTGACTTGCTTCATGGCTGTTTTGAGATTACAAAGAAAAGGAATAATTAACACATTTTCTTTTGAAAACTACGAGGTGAAAAAAAAAAGCACAGAATTTTGAGCCATAACGGAAAAAAGAGACAGAAACTTGGTACAGTCTGTTTACTGTTACGGCACAATAGAGACCTGCCTCTGTGAACAGGCAGGTAGTATGTGGGCTCCTTCTGGTTGTCACTGTGCAGCATCAGGGAATGGATGCTCCTGTTTATATATGCAGATATCGTTTTTCTTCAATCTCACAAACAATATCCATGCTGACTACTGCTCCTACCTTAGTTTAATGCAACTCACTTCTTCAAGCATGCCCTCCTATCGTATTTCCCTTAAAACAAATACCCTTAACAGTGCCTAGTAAATTGGCAACTGAATAAACGTTTAGGAAATATTATATCAATATAAAAATATTTCAAATTCAGCGGAGCCTAAATAATTCAACAAGCCAAAGTCTGAATTATATATGTTTTCAATATTTCATATTCTCTGGATCCTAGTATGTCAACTCATTTTTGAGTTTTGATTATCAGTTGTATAATTAAAAAATTTGCCTAAGTAAAAGGAGGTAGAACACAGTGTATGGAAACAACATGAGTACTGAGATGATACTAAAGTACTGCTAACAACAACCGTACTTAAAATATCGAAAGTAACAGTAGTCATGATGCAGAAGGATGGCCACTGTTTGTGTTAGATTATTACATATTTTATTATTGAATTAATGTAGACTTGGAGAAAGCTTGTGACTATGAGCCTGTATGACCAAAGTGAGAGCTGTGTACACATATTCTGTGTAAAGTCAAACATGTCCTTGGTGGGTGTTGGCCTTCACCAGGGTTGTTCCTTATCACTGATCCTGTCTGTGATATCTAGAGATAGGATCTCAAGGCATTACTGGGGGGAGGATAGGGTCCAGTTTGTGAACCTCAGAAACTTTTTGCAGATGATGTAGAGTGGGTGAAAAAGATGTTCAAATTCGCAATGTACAGATTTATTGAAGAGAGTTTGGTTGGGACAGAAAACTATAAACTCTACAGCCTCTCCTCTATAGCATAATAGTTATGTTACAACCATTTGTTTGCTGCTGGTAATAACCAATTGCACACTTGTAGCTATTTTGCACATGTTTTTACAACCTCTACCTCACTTCTGACTGTGTTGTGTTTATAATTTGATCTCTTTTTTTACTCCTGCAATTTGATA
>JAPZEB010000023.1:26296573-26328930 GCA_029783705.1 Chaetodon striatus
CATTTTAAAACCTCGGGTTGGGCATTTTGACGTCGCCATCTTGGATTTTTGGAGCCAAAAGTGACTATATGTGATGAGAGGGTGGAGCTGTGGAGGAGTTACGGGTGGATCTGACTCACAGACTGTGGTGACATGCACAGCTTGTAACTCAGAGTGACCCAGGCCCTAGTTATGCCTCATTATGACTCAATGGCCTCAAGTGGCCATTTATAGGAACTGCAGTTTTTGGCCCTTCGCGTTGGCTTCATTTTTCAGCCCTGGAGGTTGCTGTTCTGATTTCCCAGAAAATCCCTCAGGCTTTGCTTCCCCCATATTCCCTTTTGTAAGTTCGTTTTAACAGGTTAAATCAATAAGAGCCCACTGCTCTCATCGGGATTCATCACCTGTGTCACTCAACTTCATAGAATGACACAAAGCAATGATCGTCCCCAAGAGTGCCAAATCAATACATGTCCTTTTGGAGAGTGTGTTTCCCATGTAGTCATTAAGAAAACACACATTTTGTTATAGTTTCAGGTATGCTGTGTGCAGGAGGTCATGCAGTCCCTTGTTTTTCCAAGCCATTCTTACCTCGTATCAAAGATGAACTTTGTTTAAATATAGAAAAAAAAGCCACAATTATACAGGACTACTGTTTATTCCCACTTGCCAGTTCTCCACAGACTGAAAGTATGCATATTGATAAAGACCTCTGTGATCCTTAAGAATTTATTGTTTGCACATTCAGGGTATGATTCTGCTTGCAAATTAAAGTTTACGAATCACCTTAGGCACATCCTTTCGAGTGTCCTAAGGGTAACTCATTCATATCAATACAGGAATCAATGCTACTCATCAATATCCAATCATACAATGTAAATGTTAGAATCTTGATTAATTCCTGTCACTGGTGGCTACGTGTGAAAGGCGCCACCCCCTCATTCTTCCTCAACCACTCATTCTGTCCTGCAGTAGATGTCTATCTTGTAGTCTTTGCACACCCCCTGTATTTAAGGAAACCATCACCCTAGAAAGGCTATTACTATGGTGCTCCAGTAGTTTCACCTGATCTATGTGTGCAGCGGCAGCTCGGTGGATTAAGGTATCCATCTCTGGAAATGGAGGACTGAAAATACTTTGTTAAACACAAATGTATGAGTAAAGAGGTTTTGGACCTTTTAAATAACCCAGCTGGAGTCAGAGCTGTTTCAAAGTTGGCACCCTGTAGCTGCTGCACAACTGCTTTGTTAAAACACCATAAAAGACTGTTATTAAAAGCTTATGGAGACACCCTGTGCTTTCTACATTTTGATATCAGGCATTTGTTTAATTAGGCAAACACAGGTTTTAAGTCTTCTGCCTTTTGCAGGAGAGTATAGCTGCTCTACACTCCCAGAATAAAGCCTTTCATAAAATAACAATGACACGGTGTTTGGTGTAATTTTGATCAACTCTTTAAACAAGTTTGACCTCTTTTAAATTAAATTATACACATATGAGTTACAACTAATTCACATCACTAATTCATTTGTTGTTTTTGTCCCAATTAATCGGTAAACTCAGACTCATTGCCAGAAGAAAATGTTGACCTCGTACGTATCAGCAAACAATGGATACATTACATTTGTACATGTCATATGTAACATATCAGTGTTTCTAAAGCAGCATTGTATATGAGAAGACTTTATCAACAATCAACAAACAACAATAGTGTTTTTTTTATTAGAGAATCATCTCTGCATTTGTCAGCAGCTTTTTAGCCACTAAAACCAAGTAATTTAAGTGGCGTGGTGGTGCAGTAGTTAGCATTGTCACCTCACAGCAAGAGGGTTCTTGGTTTGAACTGGTGATGGGGGACCCAATCTCTGTTGAGTTAGCATGTTCTCCCCGTGTCAGTGTGGGTTTTCTGTGGGTGCTCCAGTTTCCTCCCTCAGTCCAAAGACTTGCAGGTTTGGTTGATTGGTGACTCTAGATCGGCCAGAGGTGTGAATGTGAATGTGAATAGTTGTCTGTCTCTATTACCTTTTTTCCGTTGTCACTCTTGGCCACACCAAGTATTTTTGTTCCCATTGTCAGTTTAGACATGCCGTGCTACGCCAAGCCACGCCAGAGATTGACCTTCTCAGGAGAAAGTCCAAAAGCCTGGCTGCCTGCCCTCAAGCAGGTAGCACTGACGTCTCGCTGACCACAGCCAACCCCCAAAGACCCCCCCCCCCCTCATACAAGCGTGTGTGTTGCAAGACTCTACTCACCTCTGTCTGGAGGAGACCGGAGAGAAAGTGACTGTCGAATAGTCTGGCAGCCTGTCCAGGGTGTTCCCCACCTCTCGCCCAGTGTCAGCTGGGATAGGCTCCAGCCCATCTGTGACCCTCAACTGGATAAGCAGTCGCGGAAAATGAATAAATGATCTTTTCCTAAACATAACCAAGTGGTTTTTGTGCCTAAACATAACCGAACAGTAACCACAGTGTTGTTGTAACACAAAGTATCCGCTACATAATAACGTACAAATGTTTCCATGTAGGTATCCATGGTTTGCAGAAACGTACAATGCCAACATTTATTCTGCCGATTGGGTTAGAAAAACTCTAACATATCAGAAAATAGTTTGACCTAAAGGCCCGTCCCTATTTTTCAGAGCCCAACGTAACATCTTAACATTGCTTGCTTTGTTTGATTAACAGTCCAAAACCTCACCATATCAATTTACAATTTTATAAAAAAAAGGGAAAAGAAGAAGGCATTGGAGAAGGCGAAACCAGCTGTTGTTTGTCGTTTTTGCTTTATAAATTACCATGATTTTCATAATTGTTCATTTATTTTATGTCAACTGTCAACGAATCGTTTCAACACCAATCCACCTCATTTCATACTGTTACATATCTTCACACCTTTCAGATTGTGGTAGTGGGTGGTGGTTGAGTGTCTTGTTCAAGGGCATCTCAACATGAATGTGTGAGGCAGATTTTCTCAGCTAGTCTTAAGTTTCGGGAGTTACTCTCGGCCTTAAGGACCACGTTTTGTCTTTGTTTCTTTTCTTTTGTACCTCTCTCTGCCAGAGTTCGTCTTTGAGTGGCTGTTATCGCACTGTCACACCCAACAAACATCCAGAACATCTAAGAGAGACACTTCACATATTCCACAACACACACATTTTCTAATCCATTGAACACTGTAACTCCTCTCTTTTTCTCTGCCAGCAGCACTCCACCTCATCAGCAGCCCTGAACTGCAGGGTTTACCTGAGGGCGTCACAAGACAAAAGTCGACTATCTCAGTATTGATTCTGAAGGTGTCACTGGAAGCAACCTAGTCAGATACTTTGTCATGTCGAGAGAATGTGGCGATAGTCAATGTAATTTCGCTCCCTTGGGGAAGGAGAAGGATCTGTCTTGAAAGAAAATGTTGTAATAGGAAAGAGCAGACACTGAATTGCCTCTTATTGATGGGACACCTTTGCGGGCATCTGGTGGTGTCAAACACCACAGGAACAATACTGTCAATATTTCCAAATCTGGGCATCAACCTCTGCAATGAAAACACTGCTAGTGATAATTGTATGCTCCTGAAACGCATTTACATAGCGAAATGTGTCAGCAAACAAGGTTGTTGTTGTTGTCGGATGATTCGATGACACTCAGCAGAGTCAACAGAGGCAAATCCAGGACTAATTACATCTAAGCCCTTGTAGAAATGTTTGGGAGTTGCAACGTAGCATAAACTCTCTGTTAAATTTTGCAATATGTTGAATGTAACTGGGGCTTCAGTGCTGAAACAAACAGTATTAGACAAAAGATAACAAGACAACAGGTCGTAATCAATCGTTTTAGTCAGTAATCAAACCAAAATACCGAACATTTTCTGGTTTCAGCCTCTTAAATTCAAAGAATTGTTGATTTTTTGAAGTAATGAATCCTCCTGTGACCCTAGCATGTAGACTAGTTGTATTCTGGACAGCTTGACCCAAGAAAGGACATGCAGTGTCACTTTCTGTGAGCATCAAGTGACATGATGTTAACCGGCAGCAAGCTTTGGTGTTATTGAACCCTATGATGTTGTGACCTCTAAGCAGGCAGCACCAGCTGGTCCCACAAGTGTGTGTTTTTGTGCGTGTCTTTGACTTAGGGTTGTGTGACCTCAGGCTGAGCTCCCGCTTGACATTTTTCTGTCACGGCTCCGGTACTGCCTCTTGAGTTGAAATACAAGTGCTTGTGCTCCTTCAGTAATATGTTAAGTTTTGATAAAAATCAGTGTTAACAATTTAAGGTGTTTTTGTGCATGACAGGCAGCTGCAGGGAACATCATCAACATGTTGTGGCAGCTGATGGAAAACGGTTTGGAGGAGCTGAAACTTTTACAGACTGTCCTGGTCCTGCTAACCACCAACACAGTCGTACACGATGAAGTACTTTCCAAGGTACACAAACAGCACACTCCTCTAACTGTTTGTATAAATGTTCTACTTCCTTTTATCTATATCTGTACCTCACAGGTATCCATATAACCCAGTGTTGTTTCTCAGTGAGTCATCTTCCATCTATTATTAAAGCTGTGGCTATAATGTTTTATTATGCACATAAATAAATGTATTTGTGGAATCTTTGCACCAGTTTGTGCAGCATCATAACACACTGCCAATTTATATGGACTCCCTCTGTTCACACTGTTTTCAAAAGTCACAGGACTCCAAGGTATTGTAAAACTCTTAAAGGTGCAGCATGTAAGATTTAGTGGCATCTAGGAGAGAGGTTACAGATTGCACACAACTGCATACCCCAACCTCACTTCTTCCTTTCCAAGCATCTCTATGGTGGCTTTTCGGTAATGTCAAAATGCAAAGGCCCTCTTTAGAGCCAGTGTTTTGTTTGTCTGTTCTGGGCTACTGTAGAAACATGGCAGACTCTGTGGAAGAGGACCTGCTCCCTATGTAGAGATGAAGAATGACAATGATTCAACATAGTAATAGTATAGTTTAAGGTGATAATATTCTACTAAAAACATAATTATGAATATTTTATTTCATTTCTTCCAATATGTCGATCTAAATCCTACATACTGGACCTTTAAGACTCTTATCGGCTGTATGAAGTTACCAGATCAATCCTTGTAACCTGTAATGGCTGAGAACACAGACCATGATTTAATGTTAGCCATTATGAGGATGAAAGACAGTTGGAATTCATTTAGGTTCAGTTTATATGTTATGTATAGTATGCATATGCTGCATAATACATTTGTGTTTTGTCCCTGCCCAGGCTATTGTGCTGTGTTTCCGCCTTCACTTTACCAAGGACAACATCACCAACAACACAGCAGCCGCCACCGTCAGACAGGTCGTCACTGTGGTCTTTGAGAGGATGGTAGCCGAGGATGAGCGTTTCAAAGGTAAGAGGGTGCAAGTGATTGAAGTAGAAACGTTAAAAGCAGTAGTTCCCAACTCGTCCAGCCACGGGGTCCATATTTAACCTTACTCATTAGTTTCAGGTCCACACAGTTCAATACATTTAGTGTCATAATAGCATTTGGCCATGTCACCCAGCTAGTTTGCTACCTCTGTCAAGAAGCTGTCCATTAGTCACTCACTCTACAGCAGGGCACCACACTTCAAAATAAAAGTGTGTGACCCTTGGACCACAACCCACCACTTGGGAACAACAAAATTTAAGCAGAGGGATGTGATGTCTGATCTCATCAAAGACTAGAAGCAAATTTAAGCATCAGTTCATGAGTGCGCTGATGGAAAGGTGACTTTGTAGAGACTACAGAGTAATATATGTTATATTTATGATTCATGGGAAGTCAAGCTTACAGCTTAGTAGTCACTGAGTATTTATATATTGAATTCTTGGTGACATCCCAACTCTGAACTCGCATTTACCCTCAATTTTGTTGCTGTTCTTTTGCCAGTGAGTTGATTAAATGTCTAAAATATGAATTGTATTCCCCCTCAGGCATTGTAGAGCAGCCTCCTCCTGTCCAGGGAAACACCAACAGGCGCTCTGTTAGTACGCTGAGGCCCAGTGCTAAAGACGCATACATGCTGTTCCAGGTATGTCCACCAGGGGGCAGCAGCCTTCTACACAGTGTGATGCCCTCCTCTTTGGTTAAACCTGTGGATCATCTCGGTTTTTAAACTATGATCTTGCCATTTGTGGACTGGAGACAAGAAATATAAATGTTCCCCACAACTACAAATTATTAATATACCAACCTCATAACCTTGAGTTTGAAAGTTGAGAATAAGTTGCTTTCATCTTTGCAATGAAGTGAAATTTGCAAGACGAAATAATTCAAAGGTCCCTTGTCATTCCTCACCCACGCTGCGCTTTGGTTTCATCATGCTTATTCTTGCAGCAGAGCTCAGTGACTGCACTGTTTCAGCCACTGTGATGTGTGTAGGACATAACACTCCATTGTTTAAAATGCTGTTGTGCGCCTCTCTGCAGGACTTATGTCAGCTTGTGAATGCTGATGCCCCCTACTGGCTGGTGGGGATGACAGAGATGACTCGGACGTTTGGCCTGGAGCTGCTGGAGTCTGTTCTTAATGATTTTCCCGGGGTATTCCTACAGGTACTACATGTTATGTTTCGTCAGATATTTCTGATATTTTGTCCACCTCTAGTTTATATTAATTTACCTGGACATCAGAGAATATGCAGCTCAGTGCAGTGGATTGAATGCTCCCTAACAGTTGTATGTCTTGGTGTTATTAAGCTTGATCTGATCCCTACGTCACCCTTTTTTTTTTATCTCTGTGTTTTCTACCTAGCACCAAGAGTTCAGCTTCCTGCTGAAGGAGAGGGTCTGTCCCCTCGTCATCAAGCTCTTCTCCCCCAACATCAAGTTCCGGCAGGGCAGCAGCAGCGCCGCCTCACCAGCACCTGTGGAGAAGCCTTACTTCCCCATCTGCATGAGGCTGCTGCGCGTGGTCTCAGTCCTCATCAAGCACTTCTACAGCTTACTGGTAAGGGACCAGCCTGCAGTGATGGTCGACTGGTCAGAACTGTTGCCTGATGGATGCTTTACGAGTAAGGGATTTTCTCCAGCACAGAGCTGATACTCTTAATTGATCTGGTCTGATTAGCATTGGATTAGCGTGGTAGTAGTTTTGTCTTAGTTCTGCTTCAGGCACTTTAATAAGCTTAGCTGCATCTAAGTAATTAACCATTGCAGCTGTTTTTATTTAGTGACATTCTGTCAATCCTTGAAATGGAAATTAGTCTGTTGCCCATCTGTCAAGAAGCCATGGAATAGCTCTATCAAAGCCCAAAGGGATTCAGAGATTTTGCCAGAGGCTGGCTTCCAGGTAGTGGACAAAGCTGGTCAAAAGTCTGTCCCAGTCTGACGGGTGTGTGTTTGTGTTACAGGTGACTGAGTGTGAGATCTTCCTGTCTCTGCTGGTGAAGTTCCTGGATGGGGAGAAGCCACAGTGGCTGAGAGCTGTGGCTGTGGAATCAGTCCACAGGCTGTGTGTGCAGCCACATTTATTACGGTGAGCAACGTTAGATTGTACAAACTGCATATGTAATTAATGGTTTACTGTCTTTTTAAAATGTTAACTCATATTCCACAGCTGCATAGTAATGGTGTTTGTCATCCTACATCATCAGGGGCCCACGTGGGGAAATCAAATTCCGATGACTGACAGACGTTCATGAAGCAGCACTTTAATGCTTTTTAACTGTTTATATTTATGCTCTTTGGTTTCACAAAGAGCTCATAGAGAAATAACTGATTGTACGCATTATTAGTAGACTATTATCAGACTGCAAATCAATTGCATGTTATGAGTAATGGCTAACACAGAGACATGATGAAAAGAGGGCATCTTGTACAGTAATGGGATCACTGTCACACACTTTTAAATGGACTTAATGTACAGAAAAAATTAACAGAGATGGATGCAATAATGGCAGTTTTGACTGTTTTTTAATCAGGGAAAATACCCTCACTGCCGTGCATATGTGTTACCATGGTTACATGTATGCATTAGCATAAATAGGATATATATATTTCACAATCAGCAGATGAATTTATTGTTGTGATTACATATCTGGTATCATTAACTCCTGTGGTTAGTTTGTTTTCTTTCACATGACAAATGAACCGCACCGAAGTCCAGGTACATGCACCAGGAAATGGACAGAGACCCACATTTTCGAGTGGTCTCGGTGCGGTTGTTTGTTCCACACCAGGGTTTGATTGACAGTTGTCACACCAGCCCAGAACAACCGTACTAACGACGCAAACTGACCCTAGTTCATTTTAACCGAACCAAACAGATTAGGTGTGAAAGAACCCTTAAAATTAGCATGTTAGCATGCTAACAGCTACGATGTACAGCTGAGGCTGACAATGAGCGGCTGAAACTGATGGATTTTAAGCACAGCTCAGACTGATGAAAACTGAGCAATGTCTGACAATGTAGCGCTGAGTCTGAGCCAAGCAGAGTCTGAGATGTCTTAAAATTGTGCTGTGTTGCAGTATAACTCTTTACCATGTCAGCATCTAAAGTTCTGTGTTCTTTTCCTTTTTTCAGTTCGTTCTGCCAGTCATACGACATGAAGCAACACTCCACTAAGGTATTCAGAGACATTGTCAACGCCCTGGGATCCTTCATCCAGTCCCTCTTTATCGTCCCAAATGCGGGCAACGCTGCTGCCGTAAATGCACCTGCTGGTCAGTTCACTCATTTTTAAGTGTAACCAAATCCTTATTTAAGTCTATAAGGCTGAGGCACAGTAATCAGTGTATTACTGATATATTTGAAAATCTTTTTTGTTCAGTTCCGATTTCTGGAGCTGTAGAAAAGTCAATACATTTTAATCTTTATGTGTCCATGAAGTTCCGCAGATGCTTCAAATACACCTGAAATTCAGATTTAGATGAGAAGTTTATCGGTACACAATTGAAAACACAAGTTCTCATCCTGTCTATCCTCTTTGTTTATCCACTTTTAACTCCTAACACTGTGACTTTCTGTCCAGGTGGCTCAGGTTCAGGAGCTCAGGGTGCAGCGCAGGGCGGCCCAGGGACAGGAGGGGTCAGCGGTGGCCTGACAACCCAAGCTGCATTTGAATACCGTGGTACCTGGATCCCTCTTATGACAGTTAGCGTCCAGGGCAGCGCTAAGGCCACCTAGTAAGTACTGTCACTACACCTCTCTGACTCCCTTTATCCATTTTCTTATGTAAATTGAATTCCTGTAACACACACACAGACACAGAAGAGGTAGACAGTTGTTGGCATCACCATCTCGTTACTGCTAAGTGGCATAAATTTAAGCTTGTAGCATCACTGTTGAATTGGCTGTCTCCTGCAAGCAGTGATAAATGATTTTGCATTAAACAACAGGGGATCATAATGGGGCAGAGATCAAAGGCTTAACCGTGCTTGAGGACTAAAAATGCTATTGTCATTTGTCTTTGGTGTTTCACAGAAAAGAGAGGTTTGAAATACAGAGAATTACATTAGCCAGAGGCCTCCCTGTCTCAAAGAGAAGTGTTGTCTAAAATGGCCTTTGTGATGGTAATGAAATCTATTTGCTGTAATTAGGATTCTTGCTGGTGGTTTTGGAGGCTGGAAGGAGCTGACTCTCCTCAGTATGGAGGAGAGCTAGGCACACACCTTTGATGCTTTTAGTGACTTAAACCCAGAGTGCTCAGTAATAACAAGGAAATCTGGATACTTGGGACAAATGATGTAATGCAGTAATGTGTGTGGAGGGAGGCAGTGTTCAGATGGGACAGATGGGACAACTGGTGATGCACAGTTTACAGTATACACTCATGAACACACAAGCATTTAAAGTCATGGATGGACCTTTATTTAAGTATGGACACACTTCAGTTCACACCAGGACACACACACACACACACACACACACACACATACTCACACTTTAACCTCCATCCAATTTCCTCTCTGCTCTATTTTTATCCTCCAGTCTGGAGATGCTGGACAAGGTGGAGCCCCCGTCCATCCCGGAGGGCTACGCCATGTCCGTGGCCTTCAGTGCCCTACTGGACCTGGTGCGGGGCATCACCTCTATGATCGAAAGAGAGCTGGCTGTGGAGGAGGAGGCAGCTGCTGAGTTCAGGGAGACTTATCCTGATCAAGAGTGGCAGCCACAACCTGGTGAGAATATACAGGGTGGGGGGAGTGTATGGAGGAAGACGAGCGAGGTCTGATAATGCAGAAAATATTGGATATAAACCAGTCAAATTAAATAGAAAGAGACAAGTAAGCTTGAAGAGATGCAGCAAACTGAAAAGCAGCATTGTAAAAGGCACCAGAGCATCTGTGCAGGCTGCACACACGTTTACAGTCTGTGTGTTTTACTGCATCATGGCCATTAGGATTCTTGGTGGTAGCACGTCTATGACCCCTGGTGGCCAGTGTTGTGCTTGTAAAAACAGAGGCATGTTTTGTCTCTTTTCCCAAGTGATACTGAAGTGAAATAGTTACTGAATAAACTCACAAATGCTTTGTGTTGTCTCAGGTGCCCACCTGGTGTGGGAGGAGATGGTCAGTGCCTGCTGGTGTGGTCTACTGGCTGCTCTGTCTCTGCTGCTAGACGCCAGGTAAATGGAATATCTACCTTTGTGACAAACTGATCTTTTACAGTCAGCAGTCAGGAGAGATTTACACATTTTGGAATCAAGCAGGAGAGAATGAATTGTCCCATAGGAAATCCCAAAATTATACCGTATACTGATTCATTAATGTGTGTGCACATGTTAAAAACAAACACTTTTAATGTTTATTTCCTGTTGTGGTGTTTTAACATGTCAACACACTGGCATGTGGTTAACTTCAACCTTAACTGATTCCTTACAGTGCAATTCAGAAGAAATGGTCTTATAGACTGTTTTACAGATGTTTTATTCAGATATTGATTTATCAATCTTTTTTTCACAAGCAACTTAAACGTGAAGCACTATTCAGGCCAAGCATATAAACCATCTTGGTGTTCAGTGCCCACACAACTCTACTAGCTATCCTGAGAGAAAAAACACTCAGATAAAGATTAAGCTTATGTCTTAATACATCAAACACCTTCTGTTTATTTTCTCCAGAGTGAAAATAATCTTCGTCTAATACCAAACTAAAAATATTGGAAACAGCTTTGATTTATAGAAACACAGACAGACTACACTTTTAACTTTTCCTATGTTTTATGCCTCTGTGCTGTGATAGCTGTGGATGGAGGCATTGTGTTTCAGGTCATCCGTCCTTCCGTCCATCCCATTTTCGTAAACGTGAAATTTAAAAAAAAACAGCCTGAGGGTATTTGCTTCAAATTTGGCACAAATGGCCACTTAGTATCAGCAATGACTTGATTAGAATTTGGTGGTCATATGTCAAAGTTCAAGGTCACTGTGACCTCTTCTGTCCCATCCTTGTGAACATGATATCTTAACACCACCTTAAAGGACTTAAAATTTAGCACAAATGTCCACTTGGACTCAACAGTGAACTGATCATAATTTCTTGGTTGAAGGTCAAGGTCACTGTGACCTTGCATCCATCTCATTCTTGTGAACGGGATATCTCAAAAAGGCCTTGAGGTAGTTTTCTCAAATTTGGCACAGACGTCCATGTGTACTCAGGGATGACTAATTAGAATTTGGAGTCAAAGGTCAAGGGTCATTGTGACCTTACAAACATGTTTTTGGTCAGAACTCAAGAATTCTTGTGCCAATTATGACAAAACTTCACGCTAATGTCTAATAGGATGTAATGATGAAGTAATGACATTTTATGTCAAAAAGGTCAAAGGTCACCTTCACTGTAACATCATAATGCTCTGCCAAAACAGTTCTTTTGGCAGTATTCAATATCTTATCTCAGGAATAGAAGTGGAAGCATTTAGTCAGGTACTGAAGTGGTGACACTTATCACAGGTGCCCATCTTGAAACAGTACTGATTGTATAGATCTTCTGTGCTGCCATGGGGAAGATGTTTGTGAAGCATCAGTGTATTCACGGGCTGAAACTGCATCTTGACTGGTTTGCAGAGGCATATAACCGCGAGGCTGTAATTCGAGTTTTTCTCCATCTTGTCCCATCACTTCAGCACTGATGAGACAGCCACAGAGAACATCCTGAAAGCAGAGCTGACCATGGCCTCGCTGTGTGGTCGTCTGGGCCTGGTGACGCCCCGTGACGCCTTCATCACAGCCATCTGCAAGGCCTCTCTGCCGCCACACTACGCCCTGACTGTTCTGAGCAGCAATGCCGCAAACCTCTCCAGCAAAGGTACGGCTCCTCAGCTGAGAATGACAATTAACACTACATAGAAAACACAGTATAAGCAGGAAGTCAGGTGTCTTGTTACCTCTTTTTATTTGTGTAAGATGTAGCCTTAATACTTAATTGCCTGTACACACACACACACAAATACCTGAAATACCTAGATAATACCTCAAACCGTTTGGGGTTGAGTTTGGTATGCATGTTTGTATTCCTGCTTTAATGGTGGGATCAAAAAAATCAAATACATAACTGTACCACACACAGCTCAAGTCCCCCTTTCCAACCCTGAGGATGGCCTCTGGTCATGTGTGTTTATGTTAAACTAATGAGCACTTCTCGTCTCCCATATGGTTAGACGTGCATGATGCTAAACTGAGCTTAACATGTAAAATGTTGGCACTCTGCCTGTCCCTATCGCCCTACTCTTATTGCTTTAATCCATAACTTTTCACTGTGGCTTCTAATTAGGAACACAGAGGAGAATGTGTCTGGGGATTGTAGACATACACACACACACACACACACACACACACAAACACACACAGCTGCTCTCAAACCAGCCACTAAGACATTCGTTATTTGCATATTAGCTTGTAGAGATAAAGCCTGCAAATTGGGTCTCAACTCGCGATGGATGTTTGCCTTGGAGTTAATTAAGAAAGCTTTTCTTGCATGTCGTAAGCTTGTTACAAAACCTGTTTGTGTGTATTACAGACGCTCATAGAAAGACCTGACTCCTGTGTGTGTGTGTGTGTGTGGGTGTGTGTTTGCACATGTGCGCGCCTGTGTGTATTCTCCACAGCCTACTCGATCCAAGGCCAGAGTGTGCAGATTATCAGCCCCTCCAGTGAATCTCATCAGCAGGTGGTGGCTGTGGGGCAGCCACTCACCGCTCAGCCCCAGGGCACTGTGGTGGTAAGGACACACACAATTATGAAGAGGCCATGGTTGCACTTGACATTTGATAATTTATTTCATGTAGCCATTTTCCAAAAACAAAGCTCACAAACATTTTATAATAAAGACAAATTATGCAGTGATTTAGCAGCTGCAATGAGAGCAAAACTGTTGCTGTTTGGGAGGATAAATACTCTGAATACTCTAAACGAGAGCTGAAGTCTGACCACCAAAGGTCAAGGCAGGGCGGAGCACAGTTGAGTGTGACTCCAGACCAGTTTAAAAAGAGGGTCAAGTCAAGTCTGAGTCTAAATGGGCTCCAGACAGAGTCAGGACAAAAGACAAAAACACACTCTCAGTTAAAAGAAAATGCACAGCAAAGCAATTAGTTTACCAGATGTTGTTAATGTGCATTATTTGCACAAAGCTACATGAAAACAAACACGCTTTTGCTCTCAAGGCACCATTCAGGTAAGGGACAAGTTAGGGTTATAAACATAGGCTGGTCAGGCGAGCATCTAAATTTCCCTTGAGCGCAGTAACATTTCGAAAAACATGGGCAGGAACCTTGACCCTAACCTGGAATCATTATTCTGTAATTAGGAATCTCCCCATAGTAATATCATTTTTAACATGTTTTTTTTTTAATCTGGTCATAGCTTTTACTCGACTGTGCGTGCACATGTTTGTCCACCTTCAGTTGTTACCATGCCTGTATGGCTGTGACCGTACTTTATGGTAGTAGCAGTGTTTCCCACTTATCGAATTTACTTGGGCAGGTGGCCCAGGTATATTAACAACTTCTAAAGTATATCTGGCAACCCATATGTTTATTTTTTTATGCATCCGAGAGAACAACGCCATCTGCAATCAATTCACTAGTTAAATTAATTATTAATCAGCCTGCGCTCTACCCCTCTCATACTCCCTTACCTGTTCGTTATGCGGCCTTGTAAGAAGCGCCCCTAAGTGCTGGTGTCCGGCTCGTGATCTACAGCCATAGTTTCAGTGTCAGGTCTGTTTTTTTTTTTGTTTTTTTTTGTCATGAGCTGCGAGTGAATCTGGCAAGAAAACAAACTGATAATCTATTTTAAAAGATATGTAGAATATCTGTTATATATGATATAAATCAGTGGTTCCCAACTGGTCCAGCCACGTGGTCCAGATTTCTCCTCAGTCATTACTTCAAGGTCCACATAGGTTAATTTATCCAGCGCCATGCTTGTGTTTGGCCATGTCATTGAACTAGTTTGCTGTCTCTATTAAGTAGCTGTTCATTAGTTGGTCACTCTACAGCAGGAAACAGCACTTCAAAATAAAAGCTCTGTGCTGGAAATTCACTGCACTCTGAATAAAGTGTGTTTTTTTACAAACTTGACATATTCGCAAGTCATTTGCAGTCCGTTCAAAATGGACCCGCGACACTCTTTTGGACAATGACCCACCAGTTGGGAAGAGTTGGGGAACCGCTGATATAAATGATAAATATGAATTCTATGCTTGCTAACCCTGTTTGATTTTCCTACTCCTCTTCTTGCTATTCTCCTAGAGTTTCAATTCTGCCAATTTTTGCCCCCCACGATGACATTTTAAAATCTGCCCATTATTAGAAATAGCATAGTATCACTGCTGTTTGATTCTGATTTTTAAATCACATGCTTTTTCCATGTATTTGTCAATGTGTTTAAACAGAGGGAGAGACAGACACACACACAGGCACATGCACAAGCAGACAGACAGACAGAGACAGAAAGATGATAAAGATTAGCTTTACCTACAATTTGAAAAGAGTGGAATGATGTAATGTAAATTAAATCAATAGAAATATTCAGTAATTAGAAATAAAGGCTTTTGTTGTTTTGCACATGTGGTAGACCATTTTTGTAGGAGTAGGTAATGCCGGCTCTTTCCACCAGCTACCACGTATATTACAGACCCGTGGGAAACACCGAAGAGCTTATAAAGGCATAACATTTTAGCGTTTTCTGCTATTTCACTCTTTGTGATGTGTGCTGGAGAAATGTATCAGCTGATGATGTGTATTGAAATTTACTGTAATATAACTGTCTGTCCCTCCGTCAGCTAACGGCTAAGAACATCCAGTGCATGCGGACATTGCTGAACCTGGCCCACTGCCACGGCGCCGTGCTGGGCACCTCCTGGCAGCTGGTACTGGCCACGCTGCAGGTACTGTTACCACCTGGTACCACCCGCTTATATGGAAGCACACATGATTTTCTAATTAGACAAGACAACGTGCATGTACACTCCCTCTCTAATAAGGCAAAGTGACATTTGTATATGCGTACATGTATACTTCCACTGCTTATTAAAAAATATAGTATCTAGAATAACTTTTGCAAGCTACCAATGTGTTACTTGACTTGTTTTTGGTGCCATTTCGTGCATGATTTGTTGCACGTACAGAAACAGACAAGAGCCAGTTTAGTTTAAATTTTATAATTTTTCATTCATTTACCTTTCTTCTTATTTAGGCTGAATAATTTGCCTTCATCAGTGCATATTTCATGACCTTATCAGCTGATGTAGATGTAGTTTTTCCTCTTTTCAACTCCACTTCAGCTTCTCACTTTTTCTCTCCCAGCACCTAGTGTGGATCTTGGGGCTGAAGCCGGGAGTGGGCGGTGCCCTGAAGCCCGGTCGAGCTGTGGAGGGACCGAGTACAGTGAGTATTTTTTAGGGACTGTGTGTTGAGCATGCATTGTGCTGTATGTCCTCACACCTTGTTGTTAAAGGCGATGAGCTAACTAGCTGTGATTGTGTCCTGAACCTAAAAACAGGTGCTGACCACAGCTGTGATGACAGACCTGCCCGTCATCTCCAACATCCTGTCCAGACTATTTGAGAGCTCCCAGTAAGGACCAGTCAGCCATCTGTGAAAATGAACACTCATTATATAAACTCCAATTACTTAACCCTGTGCTCTTTAATAGTCCAGTAGATGTTTTTTAAAGAAATAGATTTTTTTCGTTAAGGTTAATTGGGCTGCATTTTCTGCTCAAAACTAACAATAACCATATGGGCATAAACAGCCATTTTTTGTGTATGTAAATTCAGTAAACCTTTGTTGTTTGCGGAGGAGTTTTGAGACATAATGAATGATAAAATCTCAAGCTCGACTAATTACACTGTGGTTTGGAAAACAGTTGTTCATCTTCATAATTGGACTGACCTAAAGAATGACTCTTTCTCTATGTATGCTGTATTTGGGAGAATAGTGGTTCCTGTTGAAAATCTGATTTCATGCCATGCAAAATATGCACACATAATATGCAATATGTGTTCTTTTATGTGATCTAGGTACCTGGACGATGTGTCCCTGCATCACCTGATCAACGCTCTCTGTTCCCTGTCCCTGGAAGCCATGGAAATGGCCTATGGAAACAACAAGGTAAAGACTCTCTGTGTTTTAGTACTTGGAAACATGGCGCCTAAACACTTTGGATATGTCATTATGTGGCTTTGGTTAAGCAATTTGTCAAATGTAGGCAAGAATTAGTCTTTATAAAATTATCCAGGAATTGGATGTTGCTTTGCTTGTCTGTGATATAGGTATAGTTGTACCTGTGTATGGTGTTCAGTATTTATATATAATTTTTATATCCTTGTCTTGGTTTCAGGAGCCATCTCTGTTCGCTGTGGCCAAGCTGCTGGAGACTGGCCTTGTCAACATGGACCGTATAGAGATCCTGTGGAGACCTCTAACCGGCCACTTATTAGAGGTAACATCTATATAGAGCTACACCCACAAGGTGCAGATGAAGAACTCCATTCTGTGTCACCGCTTTTCATTCAAACTCAGTGAAAGATGACAGTTGCATTTCATAAATGTGGTATAATTTTGTCAACCAAGGTCATACAGCTCTATCATTTCAGTCACTTAAGAAATGTAATTTATTTTACTTGTTATACTTTCATTAGGCTTAATTTAACCTAGTACAATAAGCATACAAAGAATCTGACCTGGTGAGCATTTCTCTGTAGCTCCAGTTTGTCTAAATTTGGTTACAGTAATTGTCACTCTTTCCAGTGCTGATGATCTCACTGAAGATGTCATTGAAAACATTTGGCACTGAACTCTATAATAATAGTAATAATAATGATGATAGAAAGCTAGAACTGAAAAGAATGTCAAATTGCCCCCTTCTACCCTTTTGGTTACGTTACTCAGTACCAAGGCTCTAATAATGGCGTTTTTTCCATGGAGACTGGAGCACACATGCGCTGTGGTTCAGTCATGAAGGACAAAAATAGCTGAATGAGCTAAAGAAGGGTTGACAGTTTTCAATTAGTAATACAATACACAGAGTGAAGGACTTAATAATGTTCAATAAGTTGCAGTGAATGTGAGATTCTCCTTTGTCCTCTTTGTTATTTCATGTTGGTTAAACTTCCAAAGCTGTAGCATGTTATCCTCATCCTATATTTTATTCTAATTTAGATGGTTGTAATGCCACTATTATTAGCAGACTTTCCTTCATATTAAAGTATAACTTATATAGCAGTGGTTAACAACTAGACCAGATTTCTTTTTACTTAATAGTTCAAGGTCCAAATAGTTTAATATATTAAGTATCAAACCTGCGTTAAGCTATGTTGTCAAGCTACTTTGCTGTCTATGTCTAGTTGTTGTCCGTTAGTCACTCACTCTACAGCAGGAAATGGCACTCCAAAATAAAAGCTCTGTGCTGGAAAGTCACTGTACTTCCAAATAAAGTGTTTTTTAGATACTTGGCACATTTGTTAAACACTTGCGGTCCATTCAGAATGGACCCACAGCCCACTTTTGGACCACAACCCAACAGTTGGGAACCACTGTTATGTGGGACCTTTTCAAATGTGTTTTAAAGTTGCCTATGCTGCTCTTACAAAAGACGGACGACAGCGTACACATGCAGCAGAGCCTTGGCTTAATATATCAGTCACTAACAGATACGGGTTTAAAGCACTTTGGATTAACTGCATTGTTTGTAAAGTGCTTTATACTGCAGATAAAACTGAGTTAACTTGAGTTTATACAGCACTCTCTGTAGTTATTGGCACCCATGTCCTCATATCTCTAAAAGGATTCTCGTTTTTATGTGTTTAAAGGTGTGTGTTTAGTGGTTTTCTTCATATTTTCTTTGTCTATCTCCCCCTCTCTTTTTGCACTCCTGTGTGTTTTGTAGAAGGTAAGTTCAGATTTCCTCCTCCATAATCACTGTCTTTCCCATCGCCTTTCATTTTCCCCCGGTCTGTTCTCTCTCCCTCTCAGTCTGGCATGAACATGTTGGAGTTGAGGGGTCGACAGTGCGTTTGCTCCGCTACCAGTGTTTGACCTTGCATTGTCGTGTGCAGTTTGCCATGTGAAGCTCTGATTTGTCACAGAAACAGAATCTGAAGCTGCACCTCCAAAGTTTCTTCGATTACATTCTGCTTATCTTTCTTTGCAGGCTTCAAATTCAAATTCAGTGCTTTTATACGTTAAAGGAAATGTGATGAATGACATCACCTTTATTGTGTTTTTGTTTACAGAAGTGCATTATGATAAAGATTACGGAAGCCAAATTATTTCATGGATACACATGGACCATCTGGGTTCTGAAGAGATATGGCTACAGTATCTATTTAGCAGCCTCTCTTTATGTATTTAAGCAAGACAAAGTTTTCTCCTCTTCTCACACCATAAAAGTAAAAAGTCGTTTGACAAACCTCCTCACAGACCTAAGATAATTAATTTGGACCACAAGTTAACTCCGAATCTTAAAAGCACAAGACGTGTTTTATATCACATTAGTGTACTTTTCTCTGCTGAGCCTGGCTTCTTTGTGTGTATCTATCCGAGCTTTCATGATTACACTGTCTGTCACAGCATATCTTGTGATCACAGGGGATCCCAGTCTTTATCACACAGACTGTGGTTAATTTCACCCACTTGTTTCACACCCACCCACTGTGAACACTGCCGGGAAACACTGTTCTGAACAGCCTTCTGCATCAGATCTGCCGTCGTGCGCATGTGTCTGCATTTTTGTGTGTCTGTGTGATGTGTCCTGCAGGTCTGCCAGCACCCAAACTCCAGGATGAGGGAGTGGGGGGCTGAGGCGTTGACGGCGCTTATCAAGGCTGGCCTGGCCTACAAGCACGACCCTCCTCTGGCCCAAAATCAGGTAGCTAACACTACAGGTGTCTGCAGTCAAAAATATAAAAAGCAGAAAACTGCCTTAGGAAGTTGTATGTATAAAACAACGTGGAGCACAAACTAAGAGGAAACATTTTCACTGTCACCCCTTTACTCTTAGTCCTCCTCTATTATATGAATATTGTACGGAGTCAGGAATATTTTATTCGATGGATGTGTTGTTTGTCTTCTCCGGGTTTCACTCCTTAATATTGTTTGTTTGTAATGCTGACATTTGAGAAATCTCCTCCACTGTTGCAGTGTATGTCACGATAGATAAGAGTGTGTGCCAAATGCTTAAAATGTGCAAAACAGAAATGTCACAGACACTTTCTCTTGTCACTCACAAACACAGAGTCTGTGACCTTCACCTTAGTGAGACAGATAAAGGGAATGGCACAGAGCTTATCTAAAAGAGGGCAGAAGAACTGCGTGGAGGTTAATAGAAACAGCACAGAGTCATACAAATGATGGCTGTCCTGTAGAAATGCACAATGCAGTGACTTCTTCAAGGCCACTCTGGCAGTGTGGGCAAGCTTTTACAATTACATGTAGTTGTATTGAAATAATTTTAGTCATCCAAACATCTCATGCTTTACAATATTAAAAAGCGTAAGTAAAAATTTGGGTTAAACTATCAGTGGTACAGATTCAAGGTTTATTTCCAACCATGTATGCACAAATGTGACCTTGTTCAAGCATCCAAACTGCTTTCATGCAATTTTATTCTCTCAGAAAAAGACCAACATGCCCCAAATGACTACTATACGATTTCACTTTCTGACAGCCATAACAATGACCCCCTCAGGCATCTGCATTCATAATGTTTCCACACTGATTTATTTAGTTTTTCCCTTTAAATTGTACATGTCTGTACGTCTGACGTGGGGTCATGCAAGTAATCCAGTGTGTTAGAACAAATCAAGAAAAAGGCAGCCATGACTCACATTTAACAACTCTGTCAGCAGAGGCACCAAAGTCATCTGCACTGGCTTGGAAATAAGCTCACCCTAATATCAAAGGTCACTACATAGACAGTATAAAAATAATGGCCATTGCCACTGTGCTGTCATCCATTGGTTTGTAGACTATTGTTTTGAAGCCTTGAGTTTGAGCGACGCCATATTTGGATGAGATGGCGCGACAAGTCAATCACAAGGTGGCCACGCCCTAAAACGTACCCAGCTTTATTGTCTATTTTACTTTAAATGGGAACATAATTTTCACAATGAACATTATGCTGTATTGAGGAAGACTGGAAACAAAAGAGTGCAACCATAAACTCATTAGGAAAATGTTAACTGATGTAATAAACCAAGTTAGAAATAGGGTGATTTTCTCATTGGCATTCATACAATTGGATTTCTTTTTGCAACCGGTGGAGTCGCCCCTTGCTGGCCATTAGAAAGAATGCAGGTTTAAGGCACTTTGTATTCACTTTTCAGACCCTGAGGCTACATCCACTTCTTTTATACAGTCTGTTGGTCAGTATAACAATCAACTCTAAGGGCCCCAAAAAATCTGTGCCGACATTTATTTTATAAATTAAGTTTAAATTGATTCGCACAGCCTTTTACAGTCAGATGTCTTGAGCTGTCTCTCATAGACTGCTTTACATCTGCCAATATATGTCTCCTCCAAGCTCGATGCCATAAGTGAGTTCAGTAAAAATGACTATTAGATATATCCAGCACAATCAGCTGTTCTACATGTTGGATGTATGAATTGTATATATGCACTATGCAGTGTTGTAATAGCAGAATTTACAAACTAAGAATTTGCTCTTTGCAGATAATTGTCTGTCACTCAACAAATCACTCACTATCTCCTTCTTTTTGTCCCAAAGCGACTGCAGCTTCTGTTGCTGAACCCCCTGAAGGAGCTGTCGAACGTGCTCCACGCAGACATCAGGCAGAAACAGCTGGAGAGCGTCCTGCAGATCCTGCAGAGCCAGGGAGACAGCCTGGGGCCCGGCTGGCCCCTCGTCTTGGGTGTCATAGGAGCCATCCGCAATGATCAAGGGTAAGAGGACGAGGGAGGAGGAGAAGATGGTCAGAGTAGTTCTTATTTTATGTCAAATGCAAATATTTCATTTGTGAGAGCAACCCTAAATTTCTGTTGTAACTACAATTACACAAGCAAGTACATCAAGAATCTGCAGTCAACCAGAGCATGCTGTGTGTCTTGTTTCCCTTCAGCGAGTCATTGATCCGAACAGCCTTCCAGTGCCTGCAGTTGGTGGTGACTGACTTCCTGCCCACCATGCCTTGCACGTGCCTCCAGATCGTAGTGGATGTAGCCGGCAGCTTCGGCCTGCAGAACCAGGAGCTCAACATCAGCCTCACCTCCATTGGCCTATTGGTTAGATAACTTGTCTTGTTGTCTTTATTTTTAAGTGTTATACTCAGAAACAAAGTCCTGCAAGTGGTTAATACTCTACTCTTACATAATGTTCTGTAAAATGCTCAGAAAAACATTTGATTAGTTGGTGTACGGGGCTTTTAGAGGCCACAAGTAGAATAATGTAATGTAACTGGTCAATATCCAGGTGTGCATGTGTGCCACTGTAAAGGTGGAGCAGGGCGGTGCTAACAGACAATATGGATTAAAAACAGGAAATGACAGAAATGCCCTGTCTTATATCAAGTATTACAGAAAAGAAACTTGTTTGTGACAGATTGACAGGTTGGACACTTTTCTTCTCCAGTAGTTTTGAAGCTGAAACATAGTGTGTATAATATGATCGGACCATTATTATATCTCATAATTCCTTGTTTTGCATTATCTTATCTAATTTACCAGCACTTAAGCACTCTACTGACATTTCATAGATACTTTGTACTGTATTCAGGACATGCAAACCCCGATATTGATCTGTGGTTTGCAGGATTATTTCTCTTGGAGTGTGGCAGTTCCTGCGAGATTACTTTATGGTAATAGGATAGCTGAACTGCCAGAAGCATTTTACTAACCTTCCTCTCCAATTTGTGCCCACACTCTCTACCCCCACTTCCCCTTTTTACCCACAGTGGAACATTTCGGACTACTTTTTCCAAAGAGGCGAAGCCATCACACAGGAGTTAGAGAGGGAGGAGGAGGCTCTGCAGAAGCAGGCACAGGAGAGAGGAGAGACCCTGAACAGGCCATTCCACCCCGCCCCTCCCTTCGATTGCCTGTGGCTGTGCCTGTACGCCAAGCTGGGCGAGCTGTGTGTCGACCCACGGCCTGCTGTGCGCAAAAGCGCCGGGCAAACGTTGTTTTCCACCATCGCTGCCCACGGGACGCTGCTGCAGCAGCCAACATGGCATATTGTGGTCTGGAAGGTAGTATGCAAGAATGTGTAATTGTCTTTTGATTTAGTTAAACTAGAGGAGGCTGTCATCAATAATGTTTGCACAAAATATTGCTGCAATAAAGGGGCTGAAATACACTTATCTGTCCTTAGAGATATACTTTATATGTATCATCTCATTTTAAATTATCATAGGCTCTCAGTGGGCCATCTTTGGAGCTCTTTCTGCTGGTTGAGATATCTCTGTGTCACCACTAGGTACTGTTTCACCTGCTAGACTGTGTGAGGACATCATCCACCACAGCTGACAAGGAGAAGATTGAGTCTGGTGGCGGGAACATCCTCATTCACCACTCCCGTGACACAGCTGAAAAACAGTGGGCGGAGACGTGGGTGCTGACGCTGGCAGGGGTTGCACGCATTTTCAACACAAGGCGGTATCTCCTCCAGCAGTTAGGTAAGCCAGGCATAATCTGCCCTGATACTTAAAAGGATAGTTTAGATCTTTGGAAGTGGGGGTTGTATGAGGTACTTATCCATAGTCAGTGTATTACCAAGAGTAGAGGTCAGTTGGCATTGCGTGCCCCGACTTCGAAGAAGCAGGCAGGGTGGAAGCTAAGCGGTTTACTGCTGTGGGCGAGGGCAGCAACAAAATGTATTTTAGCCACCGAAAAAAATCAATATCAGTTTAAGTGTACACTATATTTAGAATGTTTTCCCTGCCTTAGATTGCCATTGCTCAGCCCTTTACAGTGGGAAACTGAAGTCGTTCTATTGCTTTCTTCAAAGCCAGACTCCATTGAAAAAAAACAGTAATTTAACATTGCTGAACACAGGAGTTTCTGGTCTACTGCTGCCTGAGTCAGTTAGTTAGTGTGTGTTATTGTGTGACTTTGGTGTTTGAAAGGGTTAGTTTGGATTCAGCAGAGTCGCACAATAACACCAACTAAGTAACTGATCAAGGCAGTGGTGGACTAGCTACGTCCATTTTTAGCGAGCTAAAATTACTGTTTTTGTCAATGGAGTCTGGTGGCTTAGGTGAGAGCCAGAGAGATGGCTGAGAGATGGGTGACTAAAGCCGTTAACAGAGTCTCCATCGGGAAGGGCTATCTGCCGCAAGGTAAAGCAGTGAAAATGTTCTAAATATAGTACACACTTAAACTGATGATATATTTTTTACGTGGCTTAGATAGATTTTGCTGCTGCCCCTTTTCACAGCAGTACATTGCTCAGCTTCTGTGACAGTACTCTTGTCTGTCTCTCCAAATGGGAGCGACCACCATCAACTGTAGGTCATACACTGATTATAGATAAGTGCCTCATACAACCGCGATATCTAATGCTGTTGTGCATTAAGGTAGACGATGACACACTGCTACAGTCTGCCACAGCCGCCTCAGAATTGTAAACGATGAAAATTACATATCAAAATATATTCATAAGCCTTTGCCAAGTGTAGCAAAAGTTCAGAGACGGCCCGGCTGTTTTTACTGCTATATTACCACACATTAAGTCATGTTAAGCCCCATACGGACAGGATTAACATTCCATAGAGATATGAATGATAAAACATGAGCTCCTCATTAACTGCACTCATCCCTCTGAACATTTTAGCCAGTGCCAAATTACAAGAGGTGACTCATAATATACAACACATTCCCAGCCTACTACACATTAAATCACTTAGGGGAACGCTGCTCTTCCTACATACAGCGGAGATAAAATGACTAACTGCTGCTGGCAATATAATATCACCGTATGGGCCTCCTAGGATGAGTGTATGTCATTCAAAATCAGCTCATATTCATATTAACTAAATGTATTAACGGGAAGCTGTGTTTGTGACTGATACACCTGCGGTTCTGGCATAGCTCTCACTATGTGGCCTCTTTGAACTCCTGTTAGTTGGCGGTGTTGGTTTGAAACCTCACGCATCAAATTCATAATTGTCACACTTAATTTACAGCTGACAAAGGCCGCTAATTGGCAGTCTCACACTCTCTTATCATTGCGCTGTGAATCTGCAGGTGATTTCTTCGAGGCCTGGGAGGTGCTGCTCAACCACATTCAGTCAGCTGCTCTCAGCAAAAACAACGAGGTCTCGCTGGCTGCCCTCAAAAGCTTTCAGGAGATCCTACAGATTGTCACACCTGTTAAAGACTCAGATAAAGCAGGTGACGCACTTGCTGCTATGGGCGTCCCCCCAGTGCTCATCGACCCTCTCTCAGCGTCCGGCCCCGGCAGACCCCTTGTGCGTTCAGATTCACTTGTTGAGCGGCTGACACGATACAACGGCGCTGAGCTGCAGGCCCCTCCCCCAGGGGAGGAGTCAGCCTTGGAAGACTCTGCATTGTGGTGGTCGGCTTGGAACACGTGGTATCGAACAGGAACGGACAGCACAAGACCACCTAGTGGCCCGACAGAGAAGTTCTCCTTCATCCCCAGCCAGCCCTTCCTTACAGCGTTGATCCAGATTTTCCCAGCGCTCTACCAGCACATAAAAGCCAACTTCAGTATGGAGGATCTGAAGAAGCTGGGAGTCATCCTCCATGGGGCCGTGTCCGTGCCTATTAGCAGCGATGCCTCGCCCTTCATCCTCCCCTCCTACACTGAGGCGGTGCTTACCAGCCTGCAGGAAGCTGTGCTCATCGCTCTGGATGTTTTGCAGAAGGTGGGTAAAGCAAAATGTATTGTCAGAAACAAAAACAAGGGAACCAGGGAGCTTTTTAATATATGACATATGTTATACAAAAATAGCATTACAATAAGAAGCAAATGGGGTGTCATCTTAATCTAGGGGTATAAGACATGTAACATGTAACCACAGCATCCAGAGTCCGCCTACATGCACATAATTACAGGGATAACTGTTAGCATGACATGGCTAATGTTACCTAAGCATTATTAAGGGGTTAATGACAAAGTTGAGTTGTTTCGGTGTCAGGGTACGTTCGTTGGGACTGTTCAAAGGCTCTGTGTTGGATGTAAGCTGCTGCTGCTGCTGTGTTAGCTCGTGCTAACCAGGCAGACATCAAATTCACTGTTCGCCCCTCCACCCCATACCACAGACATGATAGCCCATTCCCCAACCATAGATTTTAATAATAACTAGATACATGATCCCGAGATGGTGCCTATTCATATCATGGAGTTGCTCGCCTGGCTCATACACCAAAAAAGTTTTCTAGCTTCCACATTTACTTACGCAGTATGCAGCCCACTGAATATGCACAGTAGTGTTTCTCCTGCGGAGCCCACTTGGGACTTCCAGCTGGCCTCATAGACTTAACATTGTGAAGACGTCAAGGATATTTTAATTGCTTTTCTCGGCTTGAGGAGAGTTTTACAAATCTAAAATGACCATGGCTCAAAAAATCAGAATAGAAAGATTCATAATTGACCTTGTTTGCAGTTGAAGGTGTCTCTTTTATCATAGTGGTCTTTGGGGAAAATACTTATTGGACCACAGTGGATTTTTTTGCTGCAATACCGTGAGTGGGCACAGGGAAAAATTTCCTGCAAGGCAGCTTTCCTGGGGGCCTCGCCTCAACTAGCAATTGTGTAGACTCTTGAACGCTGACGACACCAAAATACCAAGTGATATCAGTGTCATACTACTGGCCCTCAAGCCTCATTAGAAGCGGCAACCAAACGTCAGACATCTCACTCAGAGGAAACAAAACAATTATTTTGGACCTATTAAAAATTTTAAAATGGTTAATTCACAATCATATTTTTTAGGAAAAGCAGTACTTTTATTCTGCACCATTCTATATGCCCTATGCACATAGTCTTTAATGTAGTCTCATTGTAGTCTTTACATTGTCAGTCTTTTCCTCAGAGCCCTAAGGCCACAAAAGAGTCCACAATTGTTTTTCAAATAGTAAAGACAAAAACAGCACATCCTCTCATTTAAGTGAAGTGTCTCAATCATTTCAGCCATGCCTTTTTTTCCTGTTACACATAATGGACTGATACATATAATATAATTGGGACAAAACATTGCCTTGTATCTTTAATTGACTTGATAGAGCAACCTCTGTCCTCTCTGCTATGAATACCATGTCTTTGTACTGCAGACCCTCACTCTCCCTTTTAACCAAAAGTTATTTCTTCTGATATTGTGTCAACTCAGTCCAGGAAACAATGTGTCAGTCTGCTAAATTATGCAACATGCAGTCCCGTGGTGGAAGTCAGCAGTGTTTGTTCCTCCCTTTCCTCCCCGCTGCAGGCCATCTGTGTGGGCCCGGAGAACCTGCAGGTCATGTACCCAGCCATCTTTGAACAGCTGCTACTCTTCGTGGAGTTCTCCTGCAAGCCTCCTCAGTACGGCAGGATGGAAACCAAACACGTGGCCAATGCCAAATACAACCAGGTAGGGAAAAATTGAATTGGCTGTTTACCTGCTTGGTTTTTCATTTGCAATTTGTGCCTCTCTCCAGTTTGTTTCATTAAAATGTTGGATGGTGTACACTGTTACTCGTTGCCCTTCTCTCTTCAGCCATTCTCAAAAAGATCATCCCTCTTCTTTGATGTTCATGAAGCATCTCCCCTCCTCCCTCCCTCCTTCAGTCTAGTCCTTATGAAGCCCCTATCATGACCCTTCATGAGATTGACAGGTTCTTCAAGACCCCCATCAGTAGCCCAAAGCCATTTCTTCCTTATATTCCCTCCCTTCATGCCTCCTCCTGCTGGCAGCACGCCAGAGGAATGTTTCACTACTTTTCAGTTCAATCACAGTTCAGATTCATCAAAAAAACATTCAATTCCCAGTGATCTTGAGCAAGATTACTTCATTTATAAAACCACAAACAATTCTCATTTCTTCTCAAGAACAGAGGAGTCTTTTCACAACATTGTTCTGATATCAGTGTCTTTCTTGCTCACTGTTGTTGCGGAAACCTACAAAATCCAGCAGGTGCTTTCTCTTCAGGGGAATGCTGAGAGTTGTCTCAATCAAACACTGGCAGGCTGGTACAGTTATGCTAAGAAATGCTACACATTTCATGTCTCAAATCCTGACTGCCAGTCTGTTAGTTCTGCGTGTGGGGTCCAGACTCAGCCCTATCTGAATCTGAATCTGTTTAAATTGTTTAAGTGAGAGGGTCAAACAAAATTCCCACCCACCTAAACAGATATTATGGGTGGTCTTTATTGCCTTGTAGGCTTTTCTACATTGTTGTCAGATTGCCTCAAATGTCCTTGGTGCTAGGAGTGAGTGTTTTTTTTCCCCCTAAATCAGTCCTGGTTATTGAATCTCATTTAGCCAACAAGCCACTGCAAATTCGATACAACTTAAAACAGCAGTTTAATTGCGATCTTCTCTCATTCTGTTTCTTGGGACTACTCACTGGATAACCATTTTAGATCCAGCTCTTTGCACCGGTGAGTTCCGTCATCTCCTTCAGACCCCCCTCTATAGTTTTACTAAGCTGTGCTGAATGGTGACGACCTACCCTCTGCGGTAGATGAGATATCACACCGCATGGTAGGCTCTCACGTCTCATCTGCGTCTCCTCACTCCATGCTCCCCCCTTTCTGCCTGCCACTAACTGGTGGTTATGCCTCTGTGTGCACAGTCCCTGTGCCATTCCATTTTCAGTTGATTTTGTCTTTTTGGTGATTTTGTTCATAAGCACACGTGTGGTTCGATTTATATTTCTTAAAGACACACTTTGTAGCATCAGGTCATTTGTTTGGCTGTAACACTTCAGCTGTGGTACTCATATGAGCCTAACAACACTTAAAGCAGACTAATAGCCACTGCAACTCTCAAATAAATATCTGTGCTAATTGTGTACTTATACAAAGTGTGCCTTTAAAAACTGCTTTCTATGTGGTTCTGCCAGAAAGTAGAGATAACGGTTTTCAGATTTGTTTGACTGACATCCACACGTTTTTTTTTTCCTCTTGTTAAATCCTGTTGCTTCTACAGGCAGAATGGGTTGCCTTAAACTATGTGCCCTTTGCTGAGCGCTCCCTGGAGGTGGTGGTGGACCTGTACCATAAAACAGCGTGCCACAAAGCTGTCATCAATGAGAAGGTTCTGCAGAACATCATTAAGGTATTTTCCTCGTGAAGGGTATTTATGGTCACTAGACTCCTGGTAAAGATTTGGAAATTATAGAAATTTTGTTTTCTGGGATCGTTATTGTAAAAAAATGAAATTTAAAAAAAAAAAAAAAAAATGATCAATGATCAAAAATTGTGACCAGTATTTAAGCACCTCTCAACAGTAGCATAGAGGCAGCACTAAAGCTTAACTGTGTTGTTTTTCTTAAACACTTGCTCAATAAGGTTGGGGTCACTACAACCCTAACCCTTTCAATGTAGTGTGACATACCATAAAACTTCAATGAAAAGCCCTAGCCCTGCACTAGTGATAACCTCTGCCTCAGACCTTTGTGATCAAAATGCTTTTTCATCCTTAAGTTAGGGACTTGACTTTTCACAGTTAGCTTTTACATATTGTTGATAGCATATACCATTTGTGTTTGTACGTAGTGTAATTGGTAGTGTTAGTGGAGCACCAACATTTGCCTGATTTTCAGAGCTTAGCTAACATTAGGCCACTCTCTTTCACACTCAGCGTTTTAAGGAGTTGGCCAAAATACACTGTTTAGCGAAAGCTAGCGGTGAAGGTTCACACAGCTGACCTCCGTCATTAACTCAACAGTGCTTTTCTTCATTTTAGTAGCTAGCTGGGCTAGCTGACAGACTACCCTTGCAGCCAGGAATGTACAGATTTGTACATTGGTGAAACAAAACAACCACTCCACAAGCACAGGAGAGCCAGCTCCTCAGGTTTAGACTCGGCTGTCCGTTTACATCTAAAGGAAGAGGGACTTTCCTTGGAGGACAGCAATGTTCACATCTTGGCTAGAGAAGACAGATGATTTGAAAGAGGTATGAAAGCAGCTGAGCATGTCCAGTTGCCTACGATATGGCACTTATGATGACCTGGATGACTGAGAATCTTCACCAACATCTAACCTTGCTATTAAAATAATCAAAAACGCTTTATAGAAAAACAAAAGGTAAATACTATTTAACAATATGGCACAAAGCTGAAAAAGCATTTTGATCACTAAGGTCAGAGGTGAAGGTAACCTTACTGTACAGCTGACAGGAAGTAAACAGAAGTTTGTAAAACAGACGTCACAAAACATTGTGCAATTAGAGAACTCTCAGCCCATTAAACACCAGTGTTCGTTGAACCCTGTGCAGTGCAGTCATAAAATACGGTGTGATGTTGTGAGAAGGTTGTGTAATTTTAAGAGTATATAAACACAGAATCACACAGGGCAGGAAATTGCTTCTGCATTGCTATCTGCGGGACGAAACCTTTAGGCAAGCTCAACTTCTGTGCCCTTTCAGTGATGTCATAAAAGGTGTTTTCCATTAGCTCACAGAGGCAGAGCACCAACCTGGCATCACAGTGCTGATTATCTCTTTAAGCTGCTATAATCAATATTTAATATGGATCAAATGTCTTTCAGAAACTTGATCCAGACAAACCTGCAGGTTTTGCAGATTCTAACAGACACACATATTAGATACGAGGTCACCTATATAGTTTCTACATTATTGTGGAAATAAGGTGAGTGATTGAGCCTTATTCTGTAGTCAAGCCATGCCCTCTAATAGGCTAACCATCAATGAGCGAGGAATATGCTGACTGAATATTGTGAGTAAGTTTTGAAATAATTAATTCTGTTAGCTGTCTTGAGGAGTCTGTCAGTGTCCACCAGCCTGTGGGCAACTTTCACTTCACTTGCCTCTCTGATAGTATTGATCTCAAGGCTTACATCTTCAGTGCAGCAGATATGAGCAGCGGTTGGTGCCAAATATCAGTAGTTTTTGAATGCAGTCTCTCAAAACCCCTAAGATTTTGTCAGTGCAAGTCATAGAAAGCCTTGACTTCTTAAAGCTGACACTGAGTCTTCTATTTTATCCGGTTTCTGACACCTGCGTTTAACTGCTCTTTTCCCAGAGTCTGTTTTAAAGAAACCTCAAACTGAAGAGCGGTAATTTGCCAAGGAGCTATTATGAAGCTTCCCAATGGACAAATCCAAATCTGGCCCCCACCCCTTTTTGTCTCCAAAACAAGAAGGCAATACTTGTAAAATCTCAACCTTGGGGAACCCAGCTGTTCTCTGAAAAGAGGGCTTTGTCAAAAAGATGGTCTACTTTGTCTGGTTTTGTAGAATGAATAGGACCACTGCCTGGTGCAAGAAGTGTTTCTGCTTTGATGTTTATTCTATGAATTAAAGTCTCTTCACATTTCAGTATAAAAGAGAGGAAGGTTAAAGGTTTGCAGGGTGCTGCAGTTGGTTTTACCTTGAAGTCTTTCTCTGTGTTACAGTCTCATGATGTATTATTGTGCCTGTCTCCTCCTCTGTTTTTCCCTTCACCCTCCAGACTTTAAGAATGCCCTTGGGTTTGAAGTATGCCTGTCCATCAGAAAGCACCTGGAAGCTCGCTGTGTCGTCTCTGCTCAAGGTGCTGTCTATTGGACTGCCAGTGGCACGCCAGCATGCATCATCCGGAAAGTTCGACACCATGTGGCCAGAGCTGGCCAATGCCTTTGAAGACTTTCTTTTTACCAAAAGGTACAGAGTTAGAAAATCTTAATGTTGAGTATGCAAAATTTTGAAGGTCTCAGTACCAAGCTCATTGTTTTGGTGGCTTCCCTTTATAGCACACCTCCAGATAACCTGTCCATCCAGGAATTTCAGAAGAATGAAGCGATTGATGTCGAGGTAAATACTTGTTTCTAACACCCAGCATGTCGACGTGATTCTGTGTGGTGGCCAACGCCAGCTTTGTGTCCTCTTCATTTTAGGTGGTCCAGCTGATCAGCACAGAGATTTTACCGTTTGCCAATTTCATCCCCAAAGAGTTTGTTGGCCAGATCATGACTATGCTCAATAGAGGCTCTATTCACTCACAGTCTCCCTCATTTACAGGTAAGATACAACTTTGGCAGCTAAAATAATTTGACTTCAGCTGTGTTATTTACTTTGTATTTCTGATGGGACAGCAGGGTGTTCAAGTGCTGAAATCATTCTGAAAAGATTTAGTCATTGGTTCGTTGCAAAAGCCCTCCCTGTGGCTCATCACCAACAATGGCTTCTGTCAAACTCCTCAAGACAGTAAAGCCCCGTCTGTCCACTCGTTGTAAATCACTCTGGCGAGCGGCGTCAGCAGAATGTCTAACATGCAAAGGGTTTTCCCTTGACAGAGGCAGAGATCGATGTGCGGATGAGAGAGGAGTTTTCTAAGGTGTGTTTCGAGACGCTGCTGCAGTTTTCCTTCAGCAACAAGGTGTCCACTCCGCAGGAGGGCTACATCTCTCGCATGGCGCTCTCTGTGCTGCTCAAGAGATCCCAGGATGTTCTCCGACGCTATGTAGAGGATGAAAGGTTGAGCGGACGCTGCCCCCTGCCCAGGTACACCCCACTATACACCTCTGAATTAAAAACATATAGCACCTGTTTTTTCATGTTTTATGACAAACTAAAATCGGAAATTCAGCTCTAAACACTGGTGTTTGTTAGTGCCGTTATTTTAACACTGAGACATTTCACAATGCAAAACCAAGACCACCGCAGCTCCAGCTATGCATCCATCATCCATCATTTTTTATTTCCTCTCTTGTAAACAGCACAAAACCACTGTATTTCTCCAGTTTTACACACTGGTACTGTATTTAAGGGTTGGGTGTAACGCTTCATTCTGCAATATG
>JAPZEB010000023.1:26359354-26370005 GCA_029783705.1 Chaetodon striatus
AAAAAATATATACAAACAAACAATTGAGGCAGTAGTAGACCAGCAGCTCCCATGTTCAGTGAGGTAAAATTACAGTTTTTGTCTGGCTTTAAGGAGAGCATAGACATGTTTCACTTCCCCGTTAGAAAGGCTGTCCATTTAGGAAACACTGAGCATATGAATTGTGTGACAGTTTGTAAGTGTATGTTTTTAATATAGTTTGCTGTTGCTTAACACGGTTTTCTTCACAAATTCAACGTATCACTTAGTCAGTAACTGACGCATGAATGTTCATTTGGGGAGTGAAGTATTCTTTTAATGTTAAAGCTAGTTGATTTACCTTATAAATGTTTCTGACTGCGACAATACATCATACTGTACATGTTTATATTAGGTTTTGCAATCTTAATCTGTAAAATAACCGCTTACTGTAGCTATCACATAAATGTCGTGTGATGTGGTGGCATAGAAGTAGCATGAAATCTAGATATTAAAGTACAACTACCGTCAAAAGCGACCGAAATTTTTTTATTAACTTGACCCATATTTGAAAAAATGGCAGTCCACAACAGCTGGCCGTACACTACATTGTACGATTGACGAAATGCTGACATTGCTGATGAAAGGATTCAGCAGGGGGCGCACTGAAGATGATGTCACGACAGTTTCGGTCAGTGTCACTATGACAACCAACAGAGAATTCCACCTACACTGAGGGGCTACTATCCACAGTGGAAAACTGAGAAAAAGACCTGGTACAAACAGTGAGTTGAGTTAAGTAGACTTGTGCCATGCAGTGGAAAGGCGGCATTAGATTGTTACTTCAGGGTTAAAGTCTTTGGATTCTTCTTTACTGCAAAGAATAAAACACAGTGTCCACTTGGAGCTGCACATGTAATCTTTCTCTCCCTCAATTTCTGTCTCTTCAATTCTCTGGTCGCCTCCTTTCCTTTCTCTCTCTGTATCTCAGTCCTTACGCTCTCTCTCTTTTCTTCCTCCTCACACCATCTCCCTCAGTCTCTTTGACCTCTTTTTTAACCTCTCTCTCCACAGTAAGATAAAGAGCTGTCCTTGCTGTGCCCACAGATTCCTTCTCACCTTCCTCTCACACACAGAAGCAGAAATGTCAAGGCCATTTCCTGGCCTCCTTCTGACAGTGAAGCTTTGAATGGCTTCACACTGCCGCACACTCAGTGGGATAGAAATCGCAATTATTGGCTATTTTCACAAGGGGTACATTATAGGAAATCACTCCAACGTAGATAATGTCACAAAGAAATGTTTCGGCAGGGCATAATTATGTGAGGCAAGGTAGCAGAAATTATTTTGACATAAATTTCTCTCGCAGGGCTCATAAATGGATCCGAACAGACACACAGGAAGTGCAAAGATGTAAAAAATTGAACAGTATTTTCAACAAATGTGTTTAGCGTTAAATAATCTAGCAGGAAGGCAGAGGAGAAATTTTCTGACACACATACTGAAGGAGCAAAAGGGGGAAAAAAGACACTGGTATCCTCACAGTTTGCATGCTCTGTTGCTTGTACATTAAAGGGAGAGTTCAGATTTTTTTGAAGTGGGGTTGTGTACAGTAAATGTCAGTCAGCACACCCCCCATTTGGAGACGCAGGCAGGTGTACTGAAGCAGAAGCTAAGCAATGTACTGATGTGGACTGGATAAGCAGCAGAATACATTTTAGCCACCTAAAAACAGTCCCACCTAAAAAAAATCAATAACACTTTGAGTGTATGCTACAGGGGTGGGCATACAGCCCAAAAATAATGTCACAGTATTTCAGGGTATTTGTGCAATATCGATATTTTTGAGGATATGACAAATTAGTAAAAAATATATATTCTGTTATTAATTTAAGAACATAGAATTGCAACAAAATAAGTGATACAGTTTTACATTTCAACCGAGAAGTGTGCCTTCAAATATTCAGTAAAACTGAACAAAAATGATCCCTCATTTCTTTAGTTTGTAAACAACAACTCTGACTCACTCTGAGTGGGATTCAGAGTCTGTATACAATATTAATAGTTCAACATGATAAAATCTACCACTAATTACACATTTGAACAGCTCCCAAATACAAAAAATGCACCCTGGGATCTATATATATAAATCAACAGGCGATTTCCTTATTTTCACAAAATCCTAAATGACTGAGTTGTTATTTTCCACCTGGACCTTTATGCTCCGTAACCTGTGACAGGCTGTTATGATACCAGAACTATCGCACATTCACATATAGGTTGTTTCTTATCAAGCTGTGAGCGTCACGTAGGCTTATATGACTAAAGGTTTATGACAGAATCCCTCGACGACACTGACTTTCATGTGCACACGGCGAGAGAGGAGAGGGTGAGACGCTGTGCTGCTGCCAGAGGAGCTGCTAAATGAGTTCCCTCTGAGTGCTAACTCACTAAAAAAGTCTGAGAAGTCCTGGGCTGTTCATAAAACAGTAAGGACGCCACAATTATTCCACAATACTGAAGCTGCTCCTCTTTTTGGAACCACCACTGAGTTGCTAATAATTTCACTTTCAGCTATGCATGTTGTTGCCGTTGGTAACAGTATGACGTCAATATGTTGAAATATCACAATATAAATTTTTCATATCAAATTAAATGTTACACTGGTTTTGTGAACGAGATGATATGGCACACCCATAGTATGCTATATCTTGAATATTTCCACAGCTTCAGCTTGCCATCAGACAGTTTTTTGCGACAAGGAACTGAAGCCATTATGTCCATCTGTGCTCTCGACAAAGTCATCGGATTCCTTTGACAAAAACAGTAATTTTGCCTCTCTGAACATGGAAGCTGCCTTGACTGGTTAGTTAGTTTGTTTTTTGTGACTTTGGTGAATTTGAACCAACCCTTTAAAACACCACACAATAACAAAGTCACACAATATCACAAAATCTGTCGAGGCAGCAGTAGACTAGCAGCTCCTGTTTTCTGCAAAGTAAAATTACTGTTTGTCAAAAGAGTCTGGTGCCTTTGAACAGAGTATTTATAACAGCTCCAGTTCCCCGTTGGAAATAGCCGTCTAATGGCAACATAAACAGGGCGTGCCAACCGCCATCTACTGTATTTAATATACTGAAGATGGATAAGTACCTCATACGACCCAACTTCAAAAAATCCAAACCTTCCCTTCAAATCCAATAATTAAATGAGTCCAAAAATCAAAGAATCAGTCAACCCACCATCCCGACATGGTGAAGTCACGGTACAGCATCCTCTTCCCCACCTCCTTTCTCTGGACTCTCCTCGGGAATTCCAGATGTGTGAACTCATTCCCTAATAAGTGGGGCTGCATGTAGGCCTTTGATATGAAAAAAAAAAAAAAAAAACAGAAAAAGAAGAAGATTTACATACCCAGGGGATAGGAAAAACAATTCCAGTCCAGTCTATTAAGCTGGCAAAGAGAGCAGGCAGTGTAAGGGAGACAGAGCTAAGCATAGTCGGTGTCTCAACGGGAGGGGAGGTCAGTTCTGCTAATATCTGACAGCTGTGCTTGCTAGAAAGGAGCTGAGAAAGAATCTTTCTTACCAGGAACTGCAGTCGCTTTCTCTCTGACTCCGGCGTGAACTCTGCTGACATGGGGATGACTTCCCCGGCCCGGATAATGATAGCTCTGAGGGAGAGGAGCAGACAAAACAAAACTCGCGTTTATTTAAGCTGGGACAGTTGCATCTACTGGCTGGAGGGCACGAGAAGGAGACGCACATGCACGTGTCACTGCAAAGGTATATGAGTTAATGTATCTCACCTGCTGTCCCCAGCGTTGCCAACGTAGAGCTTCCCAAGCAAGTAGACGACCACAAGAGCAGTGCAGCCACCTGAGATGTTGTAGACTGCCTTCTCCTTCTCTATCTGCACATCCTAAATACAAACACACATACATACACACACAAATTAATCCTCTGATGAGAGCACACGATCCAAACCCATCCTATGCACATAATCATTCTTCTAATCATTACAGCCTTCAAAAACTTTTCCCTATCACGCAGCGCCACAAAGCATTTAAGCAAGGACCTGATACTGAGTTAAATATTGGTACCATGATACTATTATTAATTATAGCACCATAATGAATTCATTTATCAATAAGTCAAGAAGCAATAAAACGGAATGGAAACCAAAAGGATGGGAGAAAAAGTTGCGAGCAGCCGCTGGTTATTACACCAGTTAATTAGCCCAGATTAATTTGTTGCTAATTAAACCAAAAAATGATTTGAAAAAACCCATGATATCAGTTCATTAATTAGATGAATAATTAACCTGTCAGCAAATTAATCAAAACGCTAACATAAATTTGAACCGAGCGGCTCACACTTGGTTTAACCCCTTTATGCTCTGCGCGGCTGCTGTCGGTGCGCTGCTAACAGCTCCTGAGGGGCCTTTAATGGCAAAACAGAGGCAGGAAGTTTTCCCGGGAAAATGGATGACCCCTCCGGCGCCTCCTTCGCATCCCTCCGTCACTATCAACAGATTGAGTGGGATGAAGAATGTCGGCGAACACATTTGCAGCGAGGCCATCCCTTACAAGTTTTCCCATGAGGGATGTTACCCCCAACTAAAGCATATCGCCTTCTGCTCCGCTGCCGACGACCTCCATCTGATTACAACTCCGTGAATGTGTGTGTTTGTCGACAGCGTCTGTGTTTCTCTGACAGGAGACAGCAGTGGATTGTAGTGTAGTGCGTGCATCGTGTGCGTAAATACGTGTGTGTTTGTGTCTGGCAGAAAAGATGGATGTGTGTGTGAATCAGAGTGTACAGGGTTCTGCGTGTGTGTGCATGAGAAGCAATCATTTGTGTGACTGCATGTGTGTTCACGGAGCTTGTGTAGATGTGTAGTGCAGTTTGTGTAGTCTACACGAGACAAAATTAGCTTGTGTGTTTGGGTGCATGTGTGTGTTTCTGGATGTCTGCACTCCATCTTCCTTTGCAGTTACAGGAGAAGCACACACATTCTTGTACCTCTATCTTTGTGAGGACTTTGACATAATGCATCCCTTAACCCATTACCCTAACCTTGACCATCGCAACTGAGCACCTAACTCCAACCCTTACCCTGACTCTAACCTAGATCTTATTCTAACCTGAACAGTAAAACCAAGTCTTAGCCTATAAATGGTTCTTTGACGAAGTGAGGACCAGGCAAAATGTCCTCACATCCTAAACATGTCCTCACTTTGTCGGTTAAAAACATCCCAGTCCTCACTATGTGCAAGTACGAGAACACACGTACACGTACACACACACACACTCACACACCACTGTTGCTGCTGTACACATTTCTCAAGAGTGAGTGAGCATGAAGGAGTTTAGAGGATGGATGAGTGTGTGTTGGGAAGGGGGGAACAAATGTGTCCTTCACCCTGAATGAATTATGAATCCATAGCGAGCCATACATATTTATCCTCGCTGTATCCAATACCTCTTGCTGCAGGCAAAGTCTTTAATAATGAAAATGTCTGCATAAACATCTACACCTTTCTCCTCTCTACTTCCGCCAGGAAGAATCTAACAACTGAGCTAAATAACCAGCAGGCAGGAAAAGACAGAGAGAAAAGCGTTTCTGCACTTCTTCAAATGAAATTCTTTATTGTTTCCATGAAAGAAGAAAAAAAAAACAGGACTGTGAAATTAGGACTTACCAGATTTCACATCAGTCCCACATCACATCATATGACCACATCAGTCATAATAATAAAAATAACTGTCTGTAAATAATCACCCAGCAAGTAAAAAGAAAAATCTGCCATTCCAGGTTCAAGTGAGGTGACAACAGAGGCAGAATTAGATTCCACTAAAATCCACTCAAATATAAAATAAAGTCAGGCACAAGCTGAGAATGCGATCAACACACACAAAAGTATTGTGCAGTACCAAGCAACAACCTGCGGGGCTAAATACTGAAGCCCACACGGTAGTGCTAACAACTGCAGTTCCTTAAATGGCCACTTGAGACTGTCTCCAAAAGCAAGTCAATTCTCATAGACCCCCATGTTAAAAAGTCCAACTTAACAGTTAAATAAACATGTTTACAGCCTGGTATGAAAAATGTTTTTGTCTCACATGAACAAGGTGATGAAAACATCATTTTTCCACCTCAGAAACAAAGCCAAGGTACAACCATTTCTAAGTGAAAAAGATGCAGAGAAATTGATTCATGCCTTTATCTAAGCCCCCTCGACCACTATAACGCACTTTTTACTGGCCTCCAAAAAAACACAACTGAGAGACTTCAGCTCATTCAAAACTCTGCAGCTTGGCTATTAACCAGAACCGAGAGGAGACAGCACATCAGGCCAGCCTGAGCTGCTCTGCACTGACTTCCTGTTACATTTAAAATTGATATTAAGCTCCTCCTCCGTGTATACAAAGCCCTAAATTGGCTCGGACTGAACTGCATCACAAACTCCCTTGTTAACTATTTGCCTCCAAGAACACTGTGATCATCTGCTGCTGGTTTACTGGAGGTTCCCAGCAACAGCCTGAATAAGATCAGTGATGCAGCCTTGGTCACTTACACCCAAAAGCTATGGAACACACTACCTACAGATATCAGGGAAGCCAGCTCGCTAAATATTTTTAAAAGAAAGCTAAAAATGTATCTGTTCACTTTAGCCCATAACTAGCTTTGACTTTCTGATACAAGTCTGAAACTCCTTCTTTTTACGCTTTTACTTTCTATTTACGCTTCACGCTGCTGCAACTCTTTTAAAATCGTACTTGATTTTGTGATATTATTGTTGTTGTTAAAGTTCTTCTCTTGCTCCTCCACAGCACCAGCCTCTCACCCAAATATGGTCACTTCTGACTAAAAAACCAAGATGGCGATGGCCAAAATGCCAAACTCGAGGCTTCAGAACAGAAGTCTACAAACCAACGGGTGACATCATGGTAACTACGTCCATTACTTTTACAGTCAATGTGCAGTTCACATACACACATCTCACCCTATCAAACTACAGTAATTGTCTTCTTAATGCAGTGAAACTGATAAAATACAGAGGCATTTCTGAACACCACTTAACATCTTAATACAAGGGGTCTCTAATGTTTTTCTTGCCAAGGACCCCTTGGCTGAAAGAGATATGGGGCAGGGACCCCTTACTACATGTGTAAAATTGAGCTGCATATTAAACTGGGCTTACAGTGATGTGCAGGACTATCTAAAGGGCCATGTATAGACATATCTTTTAATGGTGCATTCAATACTAAGCTATCAAAATAATAATCACTGACAGATTCATGTATTTATACATCATATTTTAATGTTAAACATACATTTGGAAGGCACATTTTATTAATTGCAGTTAGCTTGTTCGCATGATTACAGGAGGATTCACAAGTAACAGTTAGCCTCTTATCAGTGTTGTGTACTGTTAACTGAATGGGCTGTTCATTTATGAATAGGCCGATTCGTCTTTGCTAATGATCATTTGGACTCATGTTAATGTGCATTTAAATATTTTGCATATTGTCATCATGTCACACATTTTAATTTTGAAAATGAGTTTCAGATACTTTCTAAAAGACCACAAAGTGATTTGTTTGACCAATTCAAGAACAGATGTTTCTACAAAATGGACATAATAAGGTGCGCTCAGAGGAGAATGTTTCATAGGCTGAGAATGAGCTGTTTCATTCAACACACTGTGGGTCATGAGGGCAAACACCTTCACAACAATGTTCAAACCAGCTTACTTGCCAAAGAAGAAGAAAAGGTTTGACTGTCTTGGCAAAAGCTGCTGTTGAGTCACCGTACTACCTATGAACTGAAGGTCAGGCAAAAACTCACTTCTCCATGCTGTTTGTAGTGTTCTCAGTTACTGAGTTTACAGAATCAATGAGAGCCAGGAATACAGCAAAACAAAACAGACAACGGCGAAGAGAGATGGCAGAAAGAGAAGTTAGAAAAGGTGGAAAACTGATGATGGACAGTGAGATGAACTGAATAAATCATTTGAACTGATTAGCAGTCACGTATCAGCTGTTTCTGAGGGCAAGAAGGACCTTTGGGCAAATGCTTCAGCTAATGCTCCTTTAATACAGAGCATTAATAACACACTGCTAACACACACACAGTCACACACCTTGCCACTGAGACTGTCAATATTTATGCATTAATGGTATTAACTATTAACTAGTGCCCTGAGATAGACTGGCAATCTGTCCTGGTTATAGCCCACTTCTCACTGGATGAGAGCTGGGATAGAAAATATTAATAAATATAGAAAATGGATGGATGTGTAAACTACTCTTCACAATTCATACCATGGGAAAAAAGAACACACAGATGGTGAATTCAGTATAAAATTGCTAAAACATTATATTGATTTACCTTCATTTCCTCAAGGTTAATGCTTTACAGCAACATACCACATGCTAACAGTGACTATAACTTAAAGGGCTATTTCCACATTTTGGGAAATACTCTAAGCATTCTGTCTGGACCAAAGAAGACCAATTCCACTTTCAGATCACAGCTTAAGGTGATTAGCTTAGCTTACTTAGAAGTAGTCAGAAACACTTGTGGGTATGATTTATCAAATGCCATGATTTTGCAATAAAAAACTGTTTTGATGCTGTCGTGGGACTAGGATCAAAATCTCTCATGATATTACAAGGTTATTTCGCTAGTAGGCAACAAGTTGGTGAAGTGGTTAGCATTGTCACCTCACAGCAAGAGGGTTCGTTGTTTGAACTCTGGGGTGGGGTAACCCTTCTGTGCGGAGTTTGCATGATCTCCCACACAGTGTGGGCTTATTGCAGGTACTCCGGCTTCCTCCCACAATTCAAATACATGCAGATTTTAAGTTAACTAGTGACTCTAAATTGCCCGTAGGCGTGAATGTGAGTGAATGGTTGTCTGTTTCTATGTATCAGCCCTGTGATAGTCTGGCGACCTGTCCAGGGTGTACTCGCCTCTTGCCCAGTGTCAACTGGTACAGGCTACAGGCCCCCCGCGACCCATAACAGGAAAGTGGTTACGGAAAATGAATGAATGAATATTTCACTGGCCAGGAGTTAGATGGGAGGTAAACAGCAGTTTCTGTATGGCAAATATGATGTACCTGCAAACAGCTGGTTAGCTGAAAGCTTAGCCTGGCTCAGTCCCAAGATAATAAAATCTGCCTAACAGCACCTCTGAAGCTCACTCAAACCTAAGGACATGTAATATGACATGTTGTGGTTTTGCACAGGGTCATGTGCCAGACTATTCCTTGGCTGGAAGCAGTGACTTCCTGAAGTCTCCACTGTTTGCCTGGCAACCTTATAGTGATGATACACTTCTGTTTATACACAGTCTTGGAACCCATCAGCTATCCATGACAATAAGCCCCAAGTACTCTGGGTGGTATGGGCCATGACTTCTTCCCTGCACATTTCGGGTAATCTCTAAAAACTGTTGTCAGTGTATGAATGCAGATTTGTATTTAGTAAAGCTAATATAAAGCTAAATTGGCATCAGATGACAGCTGATGGATTTGGACATTGCATTTTAGCCAATGTGTTCTGCCTCTCCCCATGGACTGTTTACTTGCTGTTTAAACATGAGTGGTCAATACTACTGGGACAAACAGACTGCAAATGGAAACCAGGACACTTCAAATACTGAACTCTGGTTCCACTGCCTACAGATTCTGCATACAAATGCAGAAATCTGCTTCTTGAGATTAGTTATTACACTTCAGTTTTGTACAGATTATACAAACAAGGTATGCTGTAGTAAATTCTGAGCTTTATCTGCTGGTCAGAGCAACTGTTTTCCTGTTTCCAGTCTTTGTGGTGATCTCAGCTAATAAGCAAATTTTCAAAACCACTGAACTGATGCTAAAAAACTCATATGGTGCTAAGATGTCAAGTGATAGTCGGCACATTTATAGCTCAACCTGACACATACACACACACACATGCACAGTACCAGGACTCCAAATAAATGTTTTATACTAAAGAGGATCATATGAGGCTGGTGATCTCATCTCCTCTCTTTCTGTAACGGGCCCACCGACAGTTTGGCTTATAAGCCTTTGTCTCTGAGCTACACGTTATTTTTGATGTTTACACATCCCTGAGTGTTTATCAGGCTTCAGCAGCCGCTGCACACACACCGGCCGCTTCCACAGGAATGCAGTGAGTCGTGTCAGAGGAGAATTAAAGGCGGATCCTGCTGATAAGATACAGAGACTCTGTGAACTCTGAGACAAAGATTTAGAGTGATACCAAACCTTTCCAAGATTCTCTGACACTTCCCATTTTCTTAAAGGATGAGCTTCATTAAAAAAATAAGACGGGGGGCTTTAAGGGGTGAGATTCTGCCAAAATCGACTTTTGGGTAGTTACTCAGCAAAAGCAGAAGTGACAGTTTTTTATTCTTGCGGAAATGTCTACAATGTGAACCACGCTGCATCTAATTTCACAAAAATGATTACTGAAATTAAAATAAATGACAGCTGCGGAGGAAAATAAGCACTGTTATTAGAGCCCATAGGTGAGGAGAAATGCTGTAACCACCTGGAAAAAACAATTAGCGAAACAATGAGCAGTGAACAGAAAATACACTGTATACAGCTCCATGATAAACAACTTTATACTGTCATTAGAAAGTTTTGTAGCTTCAAGGTTTGAAGGCTGCT
>JAPZEB010000023.1:26472537-26490712 GCA_029783705.1 Chaetodon striatus
AGTGCTTCACAATAAAGTGCAATAGTCACAAAAGCAAAAGGGCTACAGATAAAATAAATTAAGAAATACAATAAAAGAAAAGAAAACATTTAAAAATGCCCAGGGGCACTGTCCACTGGCGCATAAGGGGAGGCACTAGCCAAAGGCAAGTGAATAGAGGTGGGTCTTTAGTAGGGATTTAAAACTATTGAGAGACTGAGCTGCACGGATGTGGAGGGGGAGGCTATTAACACTTATTTTAGCTTGGCTTGTTATTAGCTGGTAACTAGCTTCTTAAAGTGTGGACCACTCTGCAAAAGGAAGGATGACGAGTTGTTCGGGTGCCGTTCACAACAACAGCTTTATTGCAGTCTTCACCACAAACAGTGGCCTTCTCATGAGGTTAGAGAGTAGCCCTGAGCCTATCTCGACACTTATTCTACTGCTATCATCACTCTTTGCCACCCACCATCTTTACAATAACACCCCCAGAGAGCTGCTTCCTTCCACATACAAAAAGCACACACAGACCCTCACAGGTTACCCACAAGGCCACCGCCCTTAAAGGGGAAAAAGGGTGGGCCGGTAACATATGCCACACTAGACACTGACACTGTTGTGTTATATTTCATGCTACTTTTTCTTGCAGAATGCCAGCATGCTATGTAAAATCACACACTGGGGCAGCGTTATGCCTGCGTTTTTGGTTCTCTATGAAAAAGCAAAGGCGGCATAGTGAATGGTCTTCTTCGCGGCAGTATTGCAGAGAGTTTGCAGAGAAAACGGGACAGTAATTCTCATAAAATTAATGCTATAAAATGGCTTTTGTATCACAATAATTATCTGGATGATTAAAATGAATGACCTGCACTTATAGGCGTATAGGTTGCGCGTCCATATGCATTTGTGATCTCTCTGGCAGGAAGGGCGTAGGACAGAGGGGGGGGAGCTGCAGGAGCAGGGCTGCATTTTGTTCCCTAGCCTTTCCTAGAAAACTGCTTACCCCAGCTTTACGTAAAGATAGAAACTTCTATATGAAGTCGTAGACTGTACCTGTCTTATCAGTGTTGCATAGGTGAAAGGTGGTCTGATATCGGTGTTCTTGTAAAGCTCATATTCATTTTCTGAAACAAGACAAAACACACAGTAGTATTTGGAAACTGGAGTAGAAAATGTGTTATGAAGTATTTCTTTTCTGTATGAACATGTAAGTGACTACAGTGTTTGGTTTACCTGAAGACAGCGAGTAGACCAAAGGATGATGGCGACGTCTTATGGCCCCAGCACATGATGTATGAGTGGGCGACTCTCCTTCACTCCCCTGGGATGGAGCGCTAACAGGGATCAGAGGTTGTGGGGACACCTGGGGTGAGTCTGACGGGCTCAGGTTGTTGTTGGTGGCGGCGCCTGAGCTGAGCTGAGAGCGACACAAGCAGATGATCCAAGTTAACAAAGGAACGAGTGGAATGGAAAGACTGACAGAGAAACAAAACAGAGCGGGAGATTTTTAACAGAGTGTAACAGAGCGATTCGATTCGCCTCCTCAGAGGTGATTCTGCTAATATCGCAAGAAGAAGGAAGCCAATTATTGTTAATTATAGGGTGAAATTGTTTGGTGAGTGTTGTGATTATGGTGCAATATTTGCAAGATTAACATCTGATTAGCTTCCACGTTATGAGAGCATGTCTGCTGTCTGAAAACACAACGGCAGCCATCTGGTACCAACAGCTGGGCATCGAGAGGAAAAGAGGCGCTCACATCATGCAGAGAGTCACACTCAATCAGTGTGGAGATCTCAACAAAGGAAAAGTCATTTGAGAGTTACGGCAAGAAGGTGCAGAATGGTGAAACTTTTTCCATGAAATACTTTTGCAATCTGATCTGGCATCATTTTTCTGAGCAGGTTCAAATATTTCTGACCCTCATTTCGTGCAGGTGCACCCCCTAAGCCATGTTTTGTTTCTAAAAGAATGCCAACATATTTTTGCAACTCATCCAACTATAAAAGTTCACCAGTTCAACAGGCTGGCGGTATCTTCATCAGTGCAACAGAAGATGAGGTTGCAGCCACATATGTTATTTTCACTCTACACCAAAGATTTGCCGTTTTGCTTACAGCTCCAAAATGCCGTACAGTTTACGGCTCATTTGCTTTGTCTCTGTTGTTCACACAGCTATTACTGCACACCATCTACCTGGAGAGCGTGTGGGTCAGCAGCTGTATCAGACTGTGGGGACTGTAGACTCGCGGGTGCAGAGATTGACTGAGACTCCAAAGATGGCAGATGCAGGTGAGCCATCATTGCTCGCAGACGCTCCCGTTCTTTGCAGAGCTGTTAGAGGTGACGAAGGGAGAGGGAAGACATCAGCGTGGACAAACGCTAAACACAGCATTGTTGAAATTGAGTGCTGTGAACCAAACACATTTTGCAAAGTACATTATTTGCAGAGTCAAACATCAGGAAGGAGGCGGTTTTGAAAGAACATTACATGAATATTAACTGCGAGCAAGACGATGTTTAGGTGGAGAAATTTTGGGGAAACTCTGACAGAAACTCAGACTAATACTGCCTATATAAACATCAGGGGAGACATTTTTTAAATCAATAAAAACTAATCACCTGTGCAAACTCAAATCTCTACTTCACTGTGTTTGACTCAAACAGCACAGGACAGGTTTGCATGGCCACTACCTCACCTCCAAAGAGCAGTTCTGACTGTTGTTGTTGTTATACATCTTTACAGGAATCATTCCTACCTGAAGCTCAAGTTGCTGAACCACCTGCATCTGGACTCTGCACTGCGCTGTACTCCTGTCATCCAGAGTGTGCTCGCTGCCTATGTGCCTGAAACACACACAGGAGCGTTAAAGGTATACGCCACTGAAAATCTGTCTATTGAATTTAAAATTATCTTAAAAGATAAAGATAAGACAAAGATAGCAGCTACAATGGATTCCCAAGAGACCCAGAGTCATGGTAAAAAAAAAATAACAAAGGGAAAAGAAAAATTGTGTCTTAATCTATTAAAACATTTATGGAAACTTCATTCAACTTGGGCAGAAATTAATTAATTAATTAATTAATAAAACTGTTTTTTTTTTTTTTTTGGGCGAAATGAAGATGGTTTGAAAATACTGAAAATATATATCCACAGCAGAGAAGTGGGTTATACTGCAGGAGTGTCTTTGGCTATATTGACAAGTTATGTTTGTTTGTTTTGTTGGTTTTTACCATCGAAGTAGATTTTTATTGTGAATCCACACTGACTAAGATGACTGTGATTTTATCCTCAGTTTATGCCTCTTACATCGTATTCTTACTTTTAAGTCACTGAGATAAACATCAACTTTTTGTGAATTGTAGTTTCATAATCTCAAATACTCCTCTGTCCATCTGGATAAAAATAATATTCCATCTGCACCACAATAAATACCATTTTTACAGTTAACCTTCAGAAGAAAACATTGGCATTGCATATCTCTGCAAACTACGAATATGTTACATTTGCCCTTTTCACACATATCATATCAACATTTCTAAACTGATGTAGCATATGAGCTGACTTTGTCATCGGAGGGTGAGGGTGGCTTTCTAGCCACCAAAGTTTTTTTTTTTACTGAGACATCACTGCTTTTCCAGGGGGGGACTGTACCCCCAAAACAGGATACATTGATCCAAAACATAATTTTTTTCTAGCCATAATGAAGTGGTTTTTGTGCTTAAAAACTAACCACACATTGACCACAGTGTTGTTGAAACGTAAAGTTTCAAAGTTTCACTACATGTGCACATCTGTGATTTGCAGAAATGTACAATGTCCACATTTTTCTGGCAGTTTGGTTGTCTTCTTCTCTCACTAAACAAAGCTGGTAGCTGGGAATAACTTTGACCTTGCTAATTCAGTTGTTAAAGTGTTAGTTATACATTTGATGTTTATTACCTACCATAGTTTATATTTTCATTAACAAATAAGTGTTTATATTTTTCTTGTGTTTTGCAAAATTAGCAAGGAGATATGTAATTTATGTCTACCTTGATTTACAAGTTCAGTTGTAATCTGGAAAACTGGTATTATGTCTCAGAAAAATGGATGCATAGCTCTGTCGCTTAAATGTAATGACAAAACTGGGACTACAAACATTTCAGAGCTCCCTGGAGTATTTGATACTGAAAATATTTTCACAAGAGAACTCTTCTAAATCACAAGCAGAAAGACGAGGAGTTAAATGGATTAAAATGGAGTTAAAACCTACTTGATGAACTGGCTGAAGTTTTCACACACCGACTCACATCCGGGCCAATTACACACACCGTGACCGTAGAGAGTGTGTGTGGCAGCGCGATCAGCCTTGACAGCACTGGAGTGAAAGTATTGTCATGATTAAAAAAAAAACCACAGCAGGCAGACAACAGCATCAAAACAAGAGCAAAGCAGCAATAAAACAGATATAAGCGTGTTTTTCTTTTCTTTTCAGGTGGCAGAAAATGACAGAGAGAGGTGGAGGAGAGCACTGAAAAACAAATGGAAAACTATTTACTTTTGATTTGGGACGTGTAGTCATGTAAACTTTTTCTTTTTGCTGAACCACTTCAGGTGGTGGAACACAAAGCAAACAAACAAGACAAAATATATCGTCCCAGGGGGAATTAAAAGTGAAGTCTCGCTGCGAAAGCAAAACAGCTCCTCACCCGTACCTTGAGAGAAAGAAAATGTCTACAGATGACGAGTCTTTGATGTTTAGAAAGAAGCAGTATCATCTCAGTTCTCACAAACAGTTTACAGCACCAACAGACAGATCGTACCATTCTGCCCTGCGAGGAGAAGGAGACTGCTGGTCACCGCTCTGCCTCCCTGTGACTTTTGTTGACATTATGTTGTTGGCAGAAGAGTCCTGATTGCCCTTAGATGTTGTTTTATCCTCAGTTACTCCGTTTGCGAGCTCTTTCCATACCTGCTGCATCTCTGCAGGGCTCAAACCAACTACAACATAAAAAACATAAAGCATATTGTACATTTCTGAATCTGAATGTTTCGTTTTACATGTTGGTTAGAAAAGAATAAGGCCTTATTACCTATGCATAATATATTACAGGCGGCTGAGTGGCCTATTTGTCCTCATTCATGATATTTACTTAATGGTTCAAATGTTTTTTTCTTTTGCTGTTTACATCTGCACCTTTTATTTCTGTGCCTCTGCGTTCACAGTTTGTACTTATTCCCACCTCAAAGCGTGAGGGCAAAAATAAGGAGAGCGACTCTCTCTCATGACCTCGTGTCACCTCTTCACAGTAATCCAGAAATAATTATCACAGCTAAAATTATGAGTAAGGATGAATTTTCTACTTTTAAGTTTCCCTTTCATCATTGTTTATTTTAAACTCAGTGCAGTTATGTAACAAAACATAAAATCGACGAGAAACAAGTCTTCCTGTGTGGAGGTCTTTGTGACAGAATTGTATCAGATGCTTGTCGCTGTTTGTCTGTTTATGTATCCTTGTGTTACAATGCAACATGCTATAGTAACCTTACTGTAGAAAATTGAAATACAAAGCACACTGGAAATGTCACAGCTGACATCACCGTTGCTTTTAACAGACAGTGCTACTGAGGGAGATGAAACATAGTGACCTGGAGAGGGGGCAGGAGAGGACAGGACTGGTCTCTGCACCCGGAGGAGCTGCTGCTGTTGCTGCTGGAGCTGGAGGAGCTGCTGGAACACGAGCTGCTGTGCAGGGAGCTGGAGGACGGCGAGAGAAAATTTACACATAAATGTGAGGTAGCATTCATGTGAAGCTCTGCTCACACTCGCTTGTCCACTGGTAGTTGTGCGGGTATTGATCCTGAGATAAAATCTGTGGCACATACTGCATCTCTAAAGGCATCCTTCAACAACTACTACACTTTGGCTACACAATATTGTTCTCAAATCCTGATAAACAAGTGACACAGCACACAAACATGTTCTCTCTTGATTGGACATTTCTGTTGGATCTCCTACTTTCCTCCATCCATCCCATTAGTAATGTTGTCATTATTTGTGTCACTTACAGGCCACTTGCACCAGTCATTTTTTAATCGAGTACATCTTATTAATGTCACTTAAAAGATTTTTTACGCCAAAATGTGAAAATAAATTTTGGTGCGAAACCAGTCTTAAAGAAATAATAAATAGAATTTAAAACTACTGACCTCTTTAACTTTCTTGCTGGGCTTTTGTTGAAGCAACTGCAGGTGAATCTGTTGTTGTTGCTTCTTATAAAACTCTTTCAGATGTTGCTAGGAAAAATAGTAAAGGACAATTATTATTATTATAGACATTTACCTCACTCAAAAATATTGCAATGAAATAAGTGAAGTTGTAGAACATACTAAACTCTTGAATTACAAATTACCAGCACAAAATATTTCTGAATGCCTCGAGGTATGACACAAATGTTTTTTTTTTTTTTTCCTTTGTCAACTAGTACTGCCAACATCGAGCCAATGTGAGGTTTATGGCACAAGTTTGGCACAATATTTTTTATTATTATTATTTGCAAACACACAATTATGCAAAAATGCTGATAGTTTTCGTTTATTAACACTTCATGCTCAGTCACCTCTACAGTTTTGTAGAGGCAAAAATAATACCAAATAGAGTGTGGCCTTTATTAATATCAATCATTAACAAATGTCGCACCTGTGGTTGGACGTCTAAGGCCAGGCAGCCTATCAGCTAGCTTAAAGTTCATTTTAACCAAATTATATGTACTGTATTGTATATTTTGGTTTATTTTACCTTAGCAGACCAGTTTATGGCAGACTAGATAACATATTAGCTTACCTTGATATATGTGAAGTAATGCTAGTATCAGTGCAAGTTCTTAGCTCGGATTAATGAAGGGTAAATGTTAAGTTAGCTAGGCTAACTAGCATATGTTACAATCACATTAACCAATATAATTTAATAATTAAATTGCTGTTTGGATTTTTTTTTCAGTTAGAAATTTTTGCTCAAGCTCAGCTGACAAGCTTGTTGATGTCACCTCAGTTTAAATTCTTTGCTAGTATTATTGGAAGGTTAATGCTAAGTTAGCTAGGCTAACTAGCTAACGTTGGAATCACATTAACCAAAACAACTTTATTACTGAATTTTTTACCAGTCAGAAATTTTGCTCAAGCTCGGCTGACAAGCTTGCTGATGCTACTACATTAATGGTGAGTTATCTGAATTAAGGTTGGCTGCCTAAAACTTACAAACTTTCCTCTGACATCAATGTATTCTTGTGTCAGCTAGCTAGTTTGTCTTTTAAAATTAGCCTACTCGCCTTAGCCTTGGAAAATTAGCCTACTTGAAGTGGTTAATTACGTTTACCTTAGCAGACCAGTTTGTTTCCCAGATTAGCCATAAGTTATCTCAAAAGTGTTTTAAAAGTAGCTGGCCAACATTAATGCATTTTTCCTATAACATCTTTATATTTTTGTTTAAGCTAGCTGATTTGTCTTAGCAGAAAATTAGCTTACTTTAACCGACCAATTAGTTTACCTTAGCAGCTTACATTGTTGTATGTAAGATAGGTAGTATATTTCAACTTAATGTTAGCTGATAAGGGAAGCTAACTAGCTAATTAAACAATTACAGCTAATGTTAATGTTGTATTGCATTCACTCCATTAGTAAAGTTACAGTAGTTTCAGACCAATAAATAGTTGCATACAAGGAAAAAAACATTATTATTATTATTATTAGTAGTAGTAGTAGTAGTAGTAGTAGTAGTAGTAGTAGTACCTATATGAGTATAAGTATTGTATAAATACCTGCTGAAGCAGCAGGGCTTGTTGCTTCTGGTGGATCAGAGCCTGCAGCTGGTTTGGGGACAGGAGCTGCTGCATCTGCTGAGGAGCCATCATAGCCAGAAACACCTGCAAGAAGAAGGAGGAAGGATAAAATGACAGAGGACCACAGTCTACAGAGTGACGGCAGGAGGACGAGTGAGTAAGACAGAAGGCAAGTGTCAGGTGTTTAACAGTAATAACCATCGAATTGGGAATCTTTCCAATCCAATTACAAAACAGCGCTGTCAACCTTTGGTGAACATCATCATGCTGGATTGTGTCATTGACCCTAAATGAGATGGGAGATGGGATGACCAGTTAATTAGCAACACAATTACATGCTTGTTGTGACTCCTAATAGAAGTGTATGGGTATTAATCAAGGCAAACACTCACTGAATAATAACTGATCTGCACTGTTACTGATTGTGTGACAAATAACACAGTGATTGTCTCCTTTTGTATTCAAACACAGGCAACAGCAATTGGCCATGAATGCATTAAGAGACAACAAAAGCTACGTACAAATTTAACATGTTGTATTACAAACAATGCTAAAAATAATAATAGTGCTGCCAGTTGATTGTTGGGGAAAATATCATTCATTATTTAAACAATATCTCTTTTTTCTACAGATAAAATGTCAATTGCTGTACACGGACGTGTAAAGACTGTGACTGATGCTCTTCATAGGTTTCAGTGAAGTCCTGTGTCTATATTGGAGTAATATCTTAGCGGCTTGCAGGATGTAATGAAAGAGGAACACATCAGGGACCTTAAGTTTGTCATTTTTGTCGTCAGTCCTTTGAGATAATACCTCCTGTGATTCGACCAGACTGATGAGAGAGAGTTCAGAACAGTGGAAATCAGATGACGAATTCATACTTTGGCACGGCAGGTAAAATTATCTGCATCGCTTGTAGGCATGTATGATTTAGTGTTATTAATGGCCATTTAAGTGACAATTTTAAAGACTCGAGACTTTAAGACAGGTCTTTAAACATTTACAGCCACTCTTAAATATTAGGATTTTAATTTTATATCTTTTTAAACTGAGTATCTTTTTGGGCTAAACCAGAGACAATAACACAGCAAATTAGACCAAAAGAATACAGCAGAAGTGCAGCATTTATGTAACTGTTTACAATATTTAAATACACTAACAAACGTTCTCTAAAGGCTTTGCCAAAATTTACACTACACAACTTACTGCACTCAACTCAGCTAACTAAAGTCTATACAGAAAACACCTAATAAATTACCACTACTGTGGGTGCATAAGCCAATAAACCTAGTGTGTCTTATAAAATCACCTTTGTGTGTAAAAATGCACAGGATACCCTAACATACTAAATGTGCTTACCCCAGCATATGTGTCAGTTTTAGTGATACAAAACAAGGAATTTAAAGAGGTCACTTTGGTATCTGGGAAATTGTGATTTTTTGATAGTTTATTGATACATAGTTAATTGATTGATCATAAAATTACTGAATAAATTATTTGATAAAGAAAACTAAAGATGATCTTGCAATGGAATAAGTCCAGCCATAATACAGCGATCTGTGACTTACAATGAATATGTGTCAGGAGCATAAAGCGGGGGGGCACTGGCCCTTTCTCTACCTGCAACCCCCACCCACACACACACACACACACACTTTTGGTGTCCTTGCTCAGACCACATCCAAATTTGAACTCTGCCTTCATTTTGATCTCACTACACACCTGTAAAGTTTTGTGCATGCATCTTGCAGTGACGCTAAAGCAGTGACAAAATTTGTTCACATACAGACAGATAGACAAAGAGACATGTAAACACATGGCGATATACTCAAAACCTCTTCTGGGGTAGTTCCCGCTACAATAGGTGTCACCAGGACCACATTTTGCCATGACGACACACACACACACACACACACACACAGACTCACAAAGTAAAAACCGACTGACTTGATGTTGTCACGGCTGGTAATGGTACAGTTGACACATCAACCAATAAACCTAGTGTGTCTAATAAAAATCACTCATGTGTGTAAAAATGTACAGGGCATAATGTTCGTACTCCTCACCACATACCTCTTAAATTCTGTGATATTTATCAGACAAAACAAGCACTTTATAAGGTTCTTTTTGGGATCTGTAAAATCATGATTTTCTGACAATCTTTTGATGAAATAGTTCATGATAAAAAATATTGGACACATTAATTGATGATGAAAACAACTGCAGCCCCAGTGTCACACTTTCTGTGTCTCTCCTGAGTCTTCTTGTGAACGTAGTTTAAAAGAGGACACTGACATACAGCTGGCTTTATTATCATGCTTTACAAATCACTGGGTAACCATGTGTGGTGTGTGGATTGGAAACCACAGTTAGAAAAAGAAATGCACTACAGATACAAGTCCTTCGTTTTTGACGTAAGACTAAACCAGTGTTCACTGTAAATAGTCTTCATTTGTGAATTTTTTTTTGTTTTCAGGTTGAAAAACTTAAATATCACAAGCCATTACTAAGTATTGAAGACTGGAATCGCTGTGGCAGACGGACAATGTTGCAGCAGAGGTGTTATGACACTGTCACTTACTATAGTCATGTTTGCTAAAAACTGCAAAAGCAAACTTGTTTATTAAGTCAGCTCTGTTGGTTGCAGACAGTGATAGCCGACCCTTTACAGTGTTTTTTGTTATATCGTTTAAATTCTGTAGGGTCACATGTTGGATGCCTTGCACAGGTTTAGAAAGTGAATTAAGAGAAAAGAGCAGAGCAAAACTGACAAGATGAGAAAACAAAGTGAAGGAATGGTGGCGACCAGACGTTCATTATCTTGGTTGTTTTATTGATCCCCTAGATTAAGATTCCCTGAGATGGAATCACAACAGACAACCATAAAATTATGTTGGGTCATGCTTATTTGCCTTTCACTTGCATCTGTTTGGCCTAGGTCTGTGGACAATTATTCCTCCCTGGCTCTGGCTCACAAACTAATAATGAAGGACAAACACAGTTCTGCGTGTCAACTCCCAACCCGGATCAGATCTCATATGAAATCCAGGCCACTGTCAACAGAGCTGCAGGCTGCGGGTTTTGGTGTCCTGTCAGAGGACGTCCAATATGGAGCTGGTATTTCTCCTGATATCTGTTTGCTAAGACTGTTCTTATGAAGAGGAGGAAGAAGAGACGACAGAAGAAGAAGAAGAAGCAGAGGAGGATGAGGGGGAGATTGAGGCGGATGAAGATACCTGTTTATGGTGGAGACTCTGCCAGTTTTCACCACTCACTCCACTGCAGGAGTCCCCATTAGCTACTCTCTCTCCCGCACCGACGTCTGTGTGACTGAGGAGGCTGCTGGCTGGGGTTTGACGGGCTGCCGTGGGACTGAGAGGAGACTCAGGCATCCCAGCTCAGGTCCTAAAAGAAAGCAGGCGACACTAAATGAGATAAAACACTCACACACTGTAGATACAGTTTAGCTTCATTGCTAAATTACGCATTTGTGTGGCTTGGCGTTAAAGACATGGCAAGAAAAAAAATACCAAAGATGATAGGCATGTTTATTGAGGTGCTGACATGCCTTTGTACAACTAAAGAAACAATGCAATTCTCAAATGCAATTTACAAAACCACAGACAAGATAAAGTAAATAAATCTGTGATTTCCAAGTTAAAAATTTTATTGCACGTGGGTGGAAACAGCAAAAAAAACAAAACAAAACAGTATACCAGTAGGTATTTTAGCATAGTTAATTCACACAGAAAAAAATCCGGATTTCTAGGAATCGTCCACACCTCGTGCACAAAATCCCTTAAACAAGCTAACAGTTTTTTGACATGTTATGGACAATTGGACATGCATGTAACAGTTATTGTACAGTACCACTTTTATAATTTCAGATTATCACAGCCCAAATCACTGTTTTTGACACAGAATAAAGTCAGTAAATGTATCCACAGCTTTTTATTGGCAGGGCATGAAGATCCAGGAAAGCTTGCATAAAGTTTTTCAAATCCAACTTTTTATTAAGTCCTAACTTATCCCTGCAGTGCATGAAGAAGAAACTAAAAAAGAAAGACATAAAAATACAGCTTACTACCTTTACAACTGAGCACAAACAGGAGTTTAACTTTATGTATTAACTCCTAAAACATATAGGAAGTAAAATCTGATTTAAGCTCCCTGATGCCTCTGTGTGTGTCAGAATTGTGTTAAAGCTACATACCGTTAAGGTGAATAGTTGAATTCGGAGCAGCCAGGCAGAGTTGATGTCTCAGACTTGAAGTCATGCAGTTTGGAGTGAGGATGGGAGAGAACTGATGGAGTTGTGTGTCTACCTGAGGGGGAGGAGTCCCAGTGTCAGCCAGTGATTTAGACAGTGAGAGCAGCAGTTGATTGCTGGCATGTGAGAAACAGGAAAATCAGCTGGAGCTGTAGATCGTTTTTACTCTAGGCTTAAAGGTAACAGTGCTTTCCTGGTGAGTGTCTCCGCATTTGTAGTGATGATTTTTTTTCAGCTTTTGTAAAAAAAAATCCCTTTACATTTCAGATTTATCAATAAATGTTATATCTGCATTGCAATCATATCAAAAAATATAATGTATATAGTAACATAGTGGACAGAATGTAATGTGCTTTCCCATCACTTATTTTGCAGTACGAATCAGTTTTTGCAGGCACTGCTTTTCTTTGTTGATATTCATAGACATACACAACCCAATAAAAAAAATGCCCCAAAACAAGCATAATTTATTGTCTTTCATGATTAAAACAAAGACTCTGCTTTGTGAAAAGACAAGTATAGTTGTCTGTGACTTTATTTAGATATGCAGTATCATCAACAAAAAGAGCTCTGCAGCTACACAACTGTCAAACTGTTATCAAAGAGCTATTTACAGTATTGTCGGCACTTTTATTTGAATAGCATATCAGTACATCTGTTCAAAAAACAAAAGTGTTTTAATTTTGGCTGTTGATAAATGCGGTGTACCCTAGAGTGTAAAACTTGTAAAACACAGCTACACTGAAAAACAATACCTGAAGTGACTCTGAACTTTGTAGAGAGCATTTCTGCACAATCATGTCTGCATGTTTTTAGGCATTTGGGTTCAGCATTTGCATTCAGTTTTTGTCCCGTCCTTTCCTTTCCTTTCCTTTCCTTTCCTTTCCTTTCCTTTCCTTTCCTTTCCTTTCCTTTCCTTTCCTTTCTTCTTTTAAGCAGCTTTATCACACTCCTTTAGTGTTTTTTTGTAACATCAGCTCTTCATTGCAAAATTTTTTTTACAAGTACATGATGAAGGAAGATGACGAGGACCAAAGGCCGGGCTGCCATAGCATCAGGAGCAATTATTCTTTAGTGAGAAGAGAGGGATATCAAGGTAAAGAACAAAGACCCTGAATACACTCTGTTATATTTTTACACACACGCACACAATGTTACATGTTTATCCCTTGTTATGGCGTAGAATTGAAAAAGAAAACATGGCACAGCTATAAATGTACACAACAAGATGAAGCTTTTTCCACCATGTAAATGTGGATTGCAGCTGCACATTTAGATATGATGCATGTGATAGTTGAGCAGAGAGGCCACATCTCTCTGCAAAACGTACCAAAGCAGGACAGAGCAATTAATGATTGAATTGTAGATATTACCAAGGTAACTTTCTGCCACCTACTGGATTAGTATTTACCTGCCCTCCAGTTTGTATTGGATGGAAAAAGTACAGTGGAGCCTGATTATAGCGATCACAGTTACACTGATCAAACAGTTTGGGACAGAATCATTCCTGTACATATGCTGTTTAAATAAGTGGCTTATTGTGATCGAGTAGTCCACTTACAGTGTTCTTTATCTTTTCATACATGGCAACATACTACAGTAATTCTGTTTTTTCCACTTAACTCCCATGATACTTTGCCTGGAAAAAGTCATTTTCTCACAATGAAAAACGTAGTCTCTTCAAAGCTTATGACAAACTGCTTAAGATGAGCCGACGTGATGCAGCAGTAAAACTTTGTGTTCCTCAGGATACCTTGTGTAGTCTACTGAAACAACATGGCTGCTGATGGAAAGACAAAATGAAGTTTTTGAGGCTGTCCTTGTCGAGCAGAATAAAGATGCCCAGTAACATAACTCCACATGTGATGCCCCCATTACTTTTTATTCATGTAATAAACATTAAAATTTTAGTCAGATGGTAAGCTGCATGAGCAATAAAGAAAAAATGGTTATGATAATCATATGCCTATAGTGATCAGTTTGAACCAGACAGACGTGATCTCTATGAGAGGATTCCAGTGTCGTGAACTTCTTCTATATGTTCAGAAACAGGAAAAAAACCCTTTTCACGTAGTCTCCACTTGGTTCTACTTTCATTATACTGATTTAAGACAGTTCAGGGGCAAAATTAAAAGTTGACTTTGTAAGGAAAAGGTTTTATCCGCTCTCTGATGACTGGAGACGTACACCAGCAGCCAGGAAACCTGAGCTCTTGCCCTGGCCGTGTCATGAACCTGCTGTCATATGACTCTCTCCTGCCTTTCAGAGCTGGGTCATTCATCTCCCAACAGTGCAGTCCGGAGGTCATGGGTTGACCGTCGTGCCCTCTCCCAGCTGCAGCCCTGCCATATGAGTTGGGCAGCCTCTCGGGAACATAGTAATGTCTCATCCAGCTGGGGGGTTTTACCCAGCCTGCACTGATGCTCCAGGGCTGATAGCATGGTTGCATGCAGTCCCAATAACTCATCTGATGCCTCCTTGGTTCCTGCAGAGGGCATTGTGGCTCCACACAACCCAAACATCTGTTCTCATAGATGCTTCCCAGGAAGCGGCTGGTCTCCATCCAAGCCAGACACCCTGCCACTTTGTCACATCGCCCCCTCTCTCTCCTACCCCTGCTCTTCTTGTACTGCCTGAAGTTCCCCTGCTGGAAGTCTCTCAGGTGAGCTCGGTGGACGCCCCAGTAATGCCCCCGGCCATCCTCGCAGCGGCTCACCTTCACAAAGCAGTCGTTCACCGACAAGTTGTGCCGCACGCTGTTCCTCCAGCCCGGACCCCGGCTCCTGAGGTAGGGAAACTGCTCCTCCATGGCTCTGTAGATGGACGCCAGGTTGAGTTTCTGGGAGGGGGAGGACAGGAGGACTTTGGCAATCAGGGCAATGTAGGAGAGTGAGGGCTTTGAGAAGAGCTGTGTGTCCTCAGAGGAGCTCATGATGTCATCAGGTGGGTGAGCTGGGCTGGTGAGGATGCTCTCACAGTTACTGACAGTATCTGCCGCAGATACAGCCATTTCTCTTTCTATAATTTCTCTGCTGCTCTCCCCTGTCGTAGATGCATCCATGAGGTCACATCCTGCTTTCTCTTCTATCACATCTGTGAGATGTTGTGTTGTTCTTCCTTTCTCTGTGTTCATTGTTTATTTCACTTCCGAGTCCTTGCATTGCTCTGAAACCTGAAGTATCCTGTTTGTATCAGATCCCACATCCTCGGACAGTTTGCCTCTTTCCTGTTGGACAAAACTATTATCTCCCAGACAGCCTTTACATGCTTTTATACTGTTCATATTCAGTTCAGGAGGGGGTTCACCATTCCTCCGTTAAGACTCAACACTCTTACTCACTCTTAAAATATGTATTTTATTTGCTCAATGAGATTAAGGATTAACCGCTTTGGTCACGGCTCGGGCTGGACATGCTGCTTTGTCACAGCTGTGAGATAAACACAGGAAATAGTACAAACACAAGGCATAACTGTAAACTTTGTAGTTCTGGTATCCACAGATAAATCTTGATATGGGATAAGCAGATAAAAGAGCTTCTGTGGAATGGTTGTTTCTTGCATACTATCAGGAGTAGAGTTCACAGAAATTGCACCATCAGTGAGTCAGCGACTGGTCAGTGGAAATTATTTTTGAGGCCTGAACACTATGTGAAGACCATATGTTCTGTTTTGGACCTCATGTGACCCACTGTGGGCCAAAAGCAACAGATAGCTGCCATGGTAAATCTCATGCTTGTTATACAAATAGCATAACAACACTCTGGGGAGACATAAATACAGTTACTTAAGAACGATGTCCACAAAACTTTATGATGTTAAAGTAGTTTTGTAGTGAGAAGAAGTTGAATAATAATCAGTCTTTATTGTAGATTATATCACACAAACGCTCTGTCTCTCAGAGGGAAGAGGATGATATTTTCTCCTCCTGAGCTTAGACTACTGTACATAGTTTAAGTCCCTTCTGGCCTATTTATAGTGTTGGCCCTTGCAACAATGTCATCTGTAACTCGACTCCATCTGTTAAGTCGGAGCATGTTGAATGTCAGTTGCCAGCAGCAGAAGCACTGCAGTTCACTTCCCGCTGACTCTCCCACAGAGAGCCCCATGGAGTTTATGGAACAACCAAAAGCTTCTGGGGCCTGTAGCCTCTTAGGAGTGCCAGGCCTCAGCTCCTTGGACGTGGACGAGGATGAGTGTGAGGTGGTGATCGGCATCAGGCCCAAATCTTCCCCTCTCCCCCGGAGAAGGAGCTCTACCAGTGATGAGGATTTTGAGCCGGAGCTGCCTCTGCCGGGCTCCAGGAGAGTGTCCTTTGCAGACGCCAAAGGCCTCAGTTTGGTGCAAGTGAAGGAGTTTGAAACTTGGGATGTACCAAAGCTGCCAGTATGTGACCCTTCTGAGGTTAAAGGTAAAGTTGCAGAGGAGTACTTCCTGTCTCCTCTCACTTTTTCCCTTTCGTTGCCTACTGAGGAGCTGTTCGTCAAAGTGCGGGAGCAGAAAGTGGAGTTGGAGACCATCGAGTTAATTCCAGGGACCACAATACTGAAGGGAGTGATCCGTGTCCTCAACATCTCCTTCACTAAGACAGTATACGTACGAGCCACTTTGGACACCTGGTCCAGCCACTTTGACCTCTTGACAGAGTACATGCCCGGTTCCAGTGACCGTTTGATGGACCTTTTTTCGTTTAAGCTCACCTTAGTGCCTCCGTTCGGGGAGCAGGGGGCCAGAGTTGACTTTTGTCTGCGGTATGAGACTCCACAGGGGACATTCTGGGCTAACAATAACGGCAGGAACTACGTGCTGTTTTGTCACCAGAGAATGAAAGAGAGGAAAGAGAAACCACAGAGGGAGAATGTGAACAAAAAAAGTTGCCTGAAGACTGTCAGGTGAGGTATAAAGTGTTTGATGATGTTTGTAGGCACAATGCAAAGTATTTAATTATGACATTCGTACATAGTCAGTAGAAATGTCCATCATGCCAAAGCTGAAAGAGCAGACTGGCCAATTTCTGCCATAGGATTTTAAAAATATTGGCCACTGTTAATTAGTAGCCTGATCAAAACTGAAATTGTTGTAATTATTGCATTAAAGATGTTACTTAAACAGAGCAAATGGACTCGGATTGTGCAGCCAATACAGGCTGTTTTGAAAGTTTTTAAAAATGCAATATGGATTATCAGATCTTACACTGACAAACACATTCAGCTAAATGATTTTAAGTGCTTTTTAATTAAAAGGATTGATGTATCTCAACATTGTCACCTTATGTGGTTTGTTGATTATTAATATGAAAGTCTGATTGATCACAATTTGATTAATTCACAGTCAGAATGTTTCCACTGAAGAAAACACTTCAGCAGTGGAAGCTTCAACTCAGGAAAACATTTCAACAGGTGAATATTTATTTTGAAGCAAATCACTGTGGAATTAAAAAAAGAAAAGATAACGCAGCCTCAATATGAGAGTAAAATGGCTCTTTTTTCCCAGTTGTTTCAAAACAGGGAGGGGTAGCAGACACTATGAAAGCCAAGCAAATCTCAGATGATCAGTCAGGAACAGCAGAGGAGGATAGACAGAAATTACTGGTGAGTAAAGAGAAACAAATATTCTTTTTTTTTGGCATGTATAATACAAGACACAACAGTCCAGTTTATTAAAACATTTAGTGTTTTGCCTTTAGACTTCCTGGCCAAATATCCATACTTAAAAGGTTAATTCAGTGAATTTGTGCTTGGTATTTGCATGTTTGGTAACTCGAGACTATCTAATTGTTCTGATTCTGAAGTTCTTCTCAATGGACACTGTGACTGTTTAAACAATCTCTTATTTTCAAACTTGGTTTGACAAGGTTGATGCATTATCGTCTTTGAAAGAGAGTTTAGAGACATCAAGGTGTGTATATTAAGTACAGGAGAAAAAGAAAACTTAACATGACCCCTGGTGCACTTTCTGAGAGACTATCACATGACTGGGACCTGAGTAGCAGCAGAGAGACATAATGTACCCGTGCACCTAAAGGACACTCTGTGCATGCACTTTGCACTTCCACAGTGTCTCATATTTTGTCACGCATGCTGTTTTAACACTATTTCAAACGTTTAT
>JAPZEB010000023.1:26490812-26500924 GCA_029783705.1 Chaetodon striatus
TATCTTTGTGTATTTAATAAAAAATGCAGTAAGGGATATTATTTATTCCGAGCATGTATCTGTGTGACATGTAACTTTAAATGTCATCCTACTCCGTGTCTTAAAACAGCATAACCGCTCTGTTAGCAAACTGAAATTAATCTATCCCTGTTGTTGACGGACAGGCCGAGAGCAGACAGATCTGCAGTCGAAGAAGTCGCAGAAAGGCTGCACGGATTGCTCGGGTGAGGGACTACTTTTCTCAAAGAAATGGAGGGGTGGATGACACTGAAAGAGATGAATCACCACCAGAAGCTAAACAGGCAGCTCTAGAAGAGACCCCAGAAGATAAGCACTCAGATGTGAGATCATTTACTGAGGGAGGCTGCAAATCAGAAGGTTCTAAATCTGTGGAGAAATGCAGCGAACCTCTCCTTGATGGTCTACATGATACGTCACCAGCACACCACTACACATCTAACAGTGAGACAGTGAAATCTGAGAGCATCACTTTGGCTGACTCGGCCACATTAACAGGAGGTGAGAGTGCCACAGATATCCCACACATCCCCTCAAATGATGAGCCTGCTCCGGCAGAAAATATCAACAAGTCAAAAGCTGAAGAAAGCAACGCTGCAGCTGAACCAGCTGACAGTGTTACTTCAGCAGTGAGCAGCCTTGTTAGCCAGACCAACAGCTTCACATTTGGAACCGTGGTGGCTCCGCTGTATCATCAGGTGTTTGGCAGAGTGGGAAGTGAAAGTCAAAGCATCAGTGATCGGGGAAATCCAGGACTGAATGTTACAGACTTAACTCAAAGTTACACTCAAGGTGAAAGAGGACAGACTAGCTGCCCTTTTCCAAGAGATGCGAGAGGCAACGATGAGGAAGTTCAGGAAAATGCGATTAAGACTCGGGAATCAAACCAGGAATTCTTAGACGATGCTCCAAATAGTCCTCCAAAGGAAGAGGAAGAAGAAACAAGGTTGAGTGTTACAGCAAACGACATCCTGGACCATGCAGAAACTCTGCAGCATCCAGTTGATATACTTTCAGACCAGAGTTGTACAAATACAACTGAGGTTCCAAATAACATTTCAGGAGACCCAGTACAGCCACACGCTGTAAACATTTTAAATGCTGATTTGTTCAATCTACAAATACCCAATGAGGGTTTCCATCTCCAGGGAGAAGCACAGGAAAGCAATCTAAGCGATGACGTCCAACTGCCACAGCACACATGCACACAAACTAATCTAGATGAAACGCTTACGGAAAGTGATGACATGCCCAGGAGAGAGACCTCACTTACGCCACTTCAGACTTCTCAGAGTGTGTCAGAGTGTGTTAGTGACGAGACAGATCAACAGACCAGTCGTAGCGGAGCAAATGACTTCAAGTGTGTACATGAGTCAGACAAAGGCAATGGCGTTGGCATAACAGTAGCTTTACCAACAACCAATGACCTTTCAGAGGAAGATAAACTGTTAGCAGCTTTACTTGATTTGAATCCTGAGCACATCAATAATTCAGCTACAGAAGAAACTGAGGATAGCAACATTTCGTGTTTTGAAATTGTGGAGGAAACTGATGACACAACACCTGGGATACCTCTTGAAACTAATGATGTCGCAGAAGGAAACAAAAACAAAATGCAAACAGAACTCTCAGCTGAAACCAAGGTAAATGGTGAGGTAGCTGAGTCAACGACAAAAGCAACGATAAGTAACCACATAGATGGTGATGTGTTCGTCGAGCTCAAACATGAAGACGTTCAAGAAATTGAGCATCATGAAATGGAGGCTGCTCTCTCGAAACTGGAGGATTTTTGTTCGTCAGACACTACTGAAGTAAACTGGGAAATGATGGTTGAAGAAGAGGAGAAAAACATACTAAGAGATGAGAGAGAATGTGAAGCTGTAAGTGTAAAAACTGTGGAGAAAGACCAAGGTCAATCGGACGACACAGGGATAGAGTTGGAGGATGCAGGGATCGAGACAGCGTCAGAAAATAGAGATACAACAGAGAAAACAGAGGAGGAAATGGTGGAGATCGCTGCTGAAAGAGAGACAGAGCACAAGGCTGAAGATGCACATGTTTCAGAGGATGAGAAGAAGATTGGAAGAAATAATATTTCGGAGACCATGTCTGAAAAAGACAGGGAAGAAATTGAGAAAGAATTGGAATATGTTCAGGCCTCAAAGGCAGCTGAAGAGGAAGAACTATCTGAGGACACTGAAGAAGAGAAAAGACAGGAACAAGAGGAGACAGAGTCAGAGGAAGAAAAACAATTTGCAGTGATACCAGAGATCAATAGTAAAAGGATAAATGAAGATGAGGAGGAGATAGAGGCGAAGGAAGAAATGGAAATAAACTTGAACGATGACTATGACTATGAAGCAGATGTGGAGTGGGAGGATCAGGTAAAACCAAGGGAGGAAAACACAGAGGACGAGAATCCAGATTACAATGAGGAAATTCTTGTTGATGAGAGAGGAGAGTCAGAGATTGCTGATGCAGAATCAGAGAGCATGACAATAGAGGATGGGGTAAATGATGCAGGGTGTTCTGAAGAGAGGTTAGATATTACACAAAACAAGGTTGAGGATGGTTTATCTGCTCCGGTGAACAATGTGCAGGACAAGACAGTCATTGACAAAGAAAATACAGGAGAAGGGCAGAATGGACACATCCCAACTGAAATGCAACTTTACAAAGATGATGTCACACATTACCTATCAAGAGCTGAGAGAGATGAGAATGACTCCGCTGCTGCAGAGGGAGGTCCATGGATTTTTCCAGGTGAACCTGAAAGCGACCAAGAAAACCACGACAGCGCTTCGGCAGAGTCTGACTCAGACGATGAGGTGGAGTTGTACATGCACTGTCTGAGGGCTGTTCACGCTGGGGCTCAGGCCCAGAAAGACAGAAACAAGGACACAGGTTTTAATGTGGGCAAAAGGCCCTCCATAAGCAGAGGCAAACCGCTGTCCACACCCATGCCACCCATCAGTGAGTCTCTGGATGAAGAACAACACTTCAGCTGCCTTCCAGACAATCGTGAGGACATGGAGACAGCAGAGACCCAACTAACAGCTGCAGCTCTGCCAGCTTCAAGTGGACAGGAGAGCCTCAACAGAAATGTTGCATGGTGGAGAGAGACTTTCTCCTGCAGCAATATCTCAAAAACATTGTTGTACGCCACCTTGCTTGTGATATTTTTTGTTGTGGCCCACCGGTATGATTTTCTTGCCTGTTTTGGGCTCTACTTGATATCAGTGGTTTGGCTCTACTGTCAGGGAGACAGGCAGCCAGAACAACAAAAACAACAGAATAAGTTTAATTGAACTGCTTCGGTCGTACGTTTCTGCAAATCAAGAATACATCAGTGCATTTTGTATCACATCCAAGTTTCTATTTTGATGTAGTGTATGAGTTGACTTTATCATGGGAAGGTAAAGAGTATATTGGATGGCATGGCACCTTGGCAGATACCCACCAAGGTGCAGACCACTGTTCGCAGCCAATAAATACAAAAACAGTTGTTTTATGTTAACCCAAGCTATGTTCTTTTGCGACCAGGGACTGATTTTTAGCCCTCAAACGTGGATGGTTTTTAGCAACCAGTGGCTGTTTTTCTAGCAGCTTTTTATCCCCCAAAGGTTGGTGGTTCTTGGAGACCATCTGCTGTTTTTCTAGCATCCTTTTAGCCCCCAAACATGGGTGGTTTTTAGCAACCAGTTCCTGTTTTGCTAGCACCTTTTTATCCCCCAAAGGTTGGTGGTTCCTGGAGACCATCTGCTAAGTGGGTTTTTGGCCTAAACCTGACCACACATTAACCACAGCCTTGTTGAAACAAAAATGTTTCAACATATCCTTTACACAATGACATAGAAATGTAACGCATCCTTGGTTTGCAGGAATGTACAGTGCCAACAGTTTTAAAACTCTATGTTTGCTTTATACTACATATTTGAACAAGATCTACACAATTAGTAATTGTCTAAATCTAAGAGGAGGAAACATACATAGAACAGTGAATGATAATGGGCATTGATTTAAAGTATATATGACACATATTAGAATAAATGCTGTATATTCCCTATGGGAGTAACTCTCTGTTGTCAAGAGTACGAACCAATTTTCTTTATTCTTTTCTGTACATATACAACTTAGTTTCGACTCAGACAACAGGTCGTGGACCATTGCTCACACTGATTAGTTCTGCAGAGCGTTAATGCATTCTCAAGGTTCTCAGTGTGCTGTGTGTTTGGATGCCACCTTTAAATCACTGTGTTTCTGTAGAGTGCATTTAGTTTTCGTAAGCCTTGAATGAATAAATTGTACTATAGACAAATAACGAAATGTGTTCAGTGGCTCTATATTACTGTCAGTGTTAACAGCACTGATAGAGGACTAACAACAGTGGCCCGCGAAGGGAATAATAGAATAGAATTAGTTTAGTTTAGTTTAGTTTAGTTTAGTTTAGTTCAGTTTAACAGGGGCTTTGCACAACACAACTGTTGCATCAGACTTAGCTATAAAGCTAATTTGCATCTGTGGTCCCTGGGCAGGAAAATGTTAAAGTGACAATGCAATACAGACAGTACAATACTAACAGTTAACTTTAATTAAAATTTATGCAACTTAATATCCACTGACAAGACAACAGCCTAAGCCATGCTGTTCGCTTTGAAGCGGTGCTTTGAGCTAAATGATAACGTCAGCATGCAAACAGGCTCACGATGACAAGGCACGCTTTGTGTTGTTTAGAACAGTGTTTTTCAAATGTGCGCACAGGTATCCCTAGGGGTACTTTGGAGTACTGCAGGGGTACATGAGATTTTTTTATTTATTTATTTTTTTATGTAATTTTTCAAAATATCAGTCTTGTTTAAATCCTTAAATAATCATATCATTAAATTGTAAGTGCAACCTATGAACAAGATGCAGTTCAATACAACTAGACTGCTGTCGTATTGTTACTGCTTGGTAAAAAAAAGAAAAGAAATACATTTTATTTTCTCAGAGTAAGCAGGTTAATAACAGATAATCCTACCCATAATCAGTGTTTTTCAGTAGAAAATATGAATGCCATCAGGAGTATGTTGTGTCAGAGATCTGCGGTCGTACCCTGAAACTCTACAAGAAGGCAGAAACCGGATCTGACTCGACAGTTTGGATTCTTATTTGTGTTTCTGGTGTGTTGAAATGTTTTTTTATCATCTCACACTGCATTCTGTTATCACCACTTATCAGTAGTGAAATATGTTTGGTATCAAGCTGACATCAGAGGTATTAACCTGTACTTTCATACTGTTTAGAGGCAATGTCCGGGGTTTACAAAACGTAGTCTGAAAATCTATATTTACGCATGCATAAACAGCTCCTGGGACAGAGTAGGGGTCAGTCATTTTTAAGGATTATTCCATCCTTTTCTTATCTTTCTCTAGGAAAGAGTGACACACTTCTCTCTAATAGACTTCTTCCTAACAGAGGACAAGCCTCGAGCCAAGTCCATGTGCATTGCTGACATTAGTCCACAACAATATATCCAATTAGTCCTCCTCTGACAGCTTTCAGTGCCTACATGTCTCAGGGAGCTGAATCAAGTCACTTGTAGCAATAGCATGTACTTCCTGCTCCTTATCTGAACTTTGGCTTTTAGCCGTGTTTTGAGCAGAACACAGCTGCGGTAATGCACTCGCCGGGGGATTTCAGGGGCAGTCCGCTGGGAGGATTACCACTCTCTTTTGCCAAATGAATGGGAACATTTTTAGCCACCAAAAGAAACACAACAACATTTTTGACATTTAGATCTGTGAAAGAATTAATAACCATAAATTCCTTGTGGCTGAAATTCCATTCACAGCCTTCAGGGACAGGAGTTTATTACATGTATCCTTTTTTAATAAACTGGTAATCTGTGAGTTGAATTCTGCACTTCAACCCAGCCTGTTTTTCTGTCTTATAGAGGTTCAAAATAAGACCATGATTTACAGAGGAGTGTCAGATCTGTCATACAGTAACAAAATTCTTCTGTCAGTACACAGCTTACTTTTTAAACCTGAAATCATCCAGCAGTCATTTGACCTAAAGTGAAAGGTGTTGCCCACGCTAATTTTTATTAGCCGTGCAGGTGGAGTTTATGCTGGCTGTGTCTCATCAGACCATGCTGGCTGACCCTTTCACCTGTTGGGCTACATATTCTGATAACGACCACAGTGTTTTATAGCTGCTGCAGCCAGCCAAGTGTCTTCAGTTCCTAACAGATGCTTGTCTGTCCTCTTTCTAGGACTTTAATTATACAAGTGTAGTGATAAATCAAATGTGATATGAATATGTGGATCAACATTAAAGGCAGAGAGTATTTTACATAGAGGCAGTAGTGCTGCCTTTATACATGAAGAGTAAAAGAGACATTTTCGTGTTTATTTAAAGAAATATTAACATGGAAAATTAATTATTTGTGATTTGCAGCACATAATTACTTTGAAAATAAGAACAATTTTAAGGAATACACAAACACCAATAAAACACATAAGAATGGATAAAATATATTTATGAAAACAAAACTATTTGATAAACCTTTTTCATTTCTTGTCACAAACATCCTGTTTCATCCTGTTTACTACCAGAGCCTTAAAATAAAACCTCACATGATAATGCTCTATTAATACCCACTAACATTTGTATGTGTTTTTAGTGTAATTACATCCCACCCACCCATGGCAGTGTCACAGTGCAACAAGCCGTCGTATCTGCCGCTAAAAAAAACAACACAGTTAACCATCATGTGCTGTGTGTTATTTCTAGAAGAGAGCAGTAGTTATGTTAAGGCAAGGGATTTAAAATAATTTGTGTATACAGTCTGGATAATGAAGCTTTAGATGCAGCTACAGTTGTCTTCAGTTCACACTAAATTAAAATCAGGACAAAAGCAGAAGTGAAACTTGAAAACAATTTGTGATTCAAATGATTATGCAGTGTTGACATTGCTAAACTCCCTGAAAATCAACCCTGCCAATCTCATTGTTTTTGAGAAATGTAGACTTAGATGTGTCGGCATATTGACAGCTAACTTAAACAAATGAAAAGGACAAACTGTGTAGTGGAGGACTGTTTTTGCAGATGTGGTGCCCACACAAGATAAATAACACTGGAACCAGTGGGTGGCACTATATACACAGCTATTACAAGTGGATGCACAGGAGTGAAATACAAAATTTTAACCACACAAAATGATCCTAACCCTTTATGGGTTGTATAATATTTTTTTCATACTGAATGCAAGATTTTTATCTTTATTTTGAGGTTATTGATTCACCAGAGAGATAAATTTGTCTTTTTCTCACCAATAAAAATAAGAACCACATCACAACACACTTTGCAAATCATCAGCATCATCAAATCTTCAACATCATGGCAGCGATGCAAAGGTTGATACAACTTTTTATAGTAGATCCCATCATATAGTTGTTTTACTGCTGGTTTTTTTCATTTTATTAAATGGACTTGGTACAAAGGTTCCCTTGTCTGTGGGATCCATACACAAGGGAAGCTTTCAACATTTCTGTAAACAGCAGTGTTACACAAAGTGTTCATAATAATTTCGTAAGCAGCCTAGAATTTTACCAGCTGTTTTGAAAACAGTAACTTGTTTTAATTAGCCACAGTCAGCATACTATACCAGACTGAAATGCTTTCTGTCAGTCTGACTCTTTCCAAAACTGTTAAGACAAGAAATAATAAATGAATGTAATCAATCTAGTTCAGTTATTCAATTTCTTATTATTTGTTGTAAAAGCTCCCCTTCAAAGGTGTGAAACTGAAGAGTTATGAGTCGTTTTGAGACGTCTAATACTTTCATCCATTATCCAGTGCTCCTTCATAATCTGCACATCAAACAAATGGCAAAACTATAGGCTTTCCAAGTGCCTCCTCTCTCACTACCCCCCCTGAACATGTCCAGTCTCATTCCCCTAAATCTATTGTGTAGGCTCCATCTCATTTCAGGGCCTAATCAGATTAGCTCACTTGCTGAAGCAGTTAGCTTCTGTGCCAAATCATTGTAGGTTGTATCAGACATCTACATGCGCATGTTTTTGGACAAAACTATTCTGTAAGTACAATTGATGACCTGACTGATGACACATAGTTTATGTGTAATAGTGCTGCCTTTAAAAGCAGTTAAGTAAATTTAGTGAGGTTTATAGTATGACTTAATTGTTTTAATAATCAAATAATAATTTTAACATATGAATTAAAAAAAAAAAGCAATATACTTTAAACAGTCTTTCGAGCATGGTGTTCCTTGTGATTTCTTTTATTTATTTATTTTTACTTGAAATAAACTTTAAATTTTACATTTACGTTCACAAGTTACACCAGTAGAACATAATGCTAGGGTGTAGCCAAGCACACATGACAAAAGATATATACAAGGATTCAAAGGTTTCATTTATCAGTTACAAACGTGTGTTCATGAGCAATATGTGTATAGACATGCAACATAAGTGTGCAATAAATATTCATTTTTATAACTGGGGTGAAAATAGGATAAGTGAAGAAAGGTAAAATAGCTTAAAAATTAAAAGAGAAAACTATGAATACATAGTATGCATCATGGTGTTAGATATCTAAGTATATATAGTATAAAAATAAAATTAGAATTAAAAAGTGATGCGAGAGCATAAGAAATAAAAGAAAATAAATACATTCTTAATAAAGTTGTACCTGGTAAACTTCATTACAGTTTGAACAGTTCAACAGTTTGAAAATACATCTGAAAATTATTTACGAAAACATATTTAACAGAAAAAAAAACCCAAACTATTTTGTGTCATGTCATGAGGTGTTAGGATAACTTCACGAGTCGTGGGATTTACAAGCTGCACTCAAACGCTCCCTGGCACGCACGCAGGCTCTGGTCCGCTTCCAGGCCTGTGATTGGCCGACGGACTGTCAGTTCCGAAGCATGTCTGTCAAAGTCAACCAATCGGGTGGCGTCTTGTTGGCCGGTGCACCGGTTCGCCGGTCGGTTTGCAGCTGGGAGAAGGGGGAAGCAACTGGCGAGGGCAGCATCGGCGGAGCGGTGCTATGGACCTCAGGGACAATGTCGAGACCGGGGAGACGGAAAACCACACGGAGCTGTTCTCCGTGCCGATCCCGGAGGAAGCACCGTGCAAGCGGGAGCAGGAGAAGCTGTCAGGGGTCGTCAAAAACGTCCACAGAAAACTGCGCAGGAAATACAGAGAGGGTAAGCAGCCTCGGTGGGCCCCTTTTTCTGTCTGTGGCCCTGCAGCCGAGTGGCGAACACTAAACCTAACCTCTAAAATACGATATTAAATAATTTCTTTCAACCGTAATCCCGGTAAAGATTACTTGCTGTGCTCGGTAACGTTACCCCTGCTAGCTAACGTTCTTGTTGTGAGGCTTGTTAGCTTGTTATGGAGGCAGACCGCAGTCAGGGTTGCACTCAGCACAGCAAGGCCTTTTAAAGCTACTTAACAATAACATTACATACACAGCCAGTGTTATTGCTGTTTTTAAACTTAATCCACCAGTGTAAACACGTATTATCTCCCCTCTTAACACAGTGTACTGACAACTGAGACCTTAATAGATTACCAATGAGACACACTAACAGATCTGTTGGCAATTAAAGACTTTGTATTGCCTCTTTATTGCCAATAAATGATAACTCTGTGACCTGAGCAAACATTTGGTGCAACTTTTACAACCAGAGTAGCTTTATTTCTGGTTATTGGTGTTATTCAGAACTGGGCAACACATCCATAATATGTTAAAGCTTCTTAACATGTCTAAAAAATAACCCACAGATCCACAGTTTGTTTGAAGACATGAAGGTAGAGCTTCTGTGAGTGGATCTAAACTCAGCTGACTATATGTCAAACTGCAGGGAAGGATATGTAGGGTAAAGAAAGGGATGGTGTTGCATGAGCTAAAGTAGAGATTGGCTACTTAAGTGCTCATTTTGGAAAAGAGACTGAGTTTGACCTCTTGCCATAAAGTACTAGTAGTACAGAGGTGGCACAGCAATCAGTCAATCAGGTTATTTGTCACATTAAATTATATAAAGTGCAGCTTTACTGAAAGTTTGTGCATTAAAG
>JAPZEB010000023.1:26536445-26560051 GCA_029783705.1 Chaetodon striatus
TAGATAAAATATAGGCCTATATTAATGAAGGTTCATTAGTACGGTTTGTATTTCTCTGTAATGTAGCACAGTGTTAATAACGTTACTGATACTATTCTTTCTCAGACCCTAAATTGCCTCACCCAAAATATATCATTTAATATTTAAATTAATGTCGTAAACATGCCGGTGACTAGTTAACTAATTGCCCTAAATGACCACTACTGGTCAACTAAGAAAATTCTTAGTCGGGGGCAGCCCTGATGTTAATGTCCACAAAATTCAGTTTGTCAGAGAAGCACTTTCGCTGCCTCACTCTGAGTGTAGAATCTGAGTATAACACCAGAGAAAACAAGCATGTAGAGTAATGGATATACTTTATATGTGCATGTACAGCATACGGTTATCCATTCGGCTATAAATGTTTTAATGTGAGTGTTTCAGCCCATCAGCACATCAGTATCATCAGCACACCAACCTGGAACAGGATGAAGATGAGGAACAACTCGTAGACGACGGTGACACAAAGCCAGAACCGCCAGTAAGCTACAGAGAGAAAGAAAGAGATGGTGAGAGTTGTAGAAGTTACTTCCAAAATAATGAAAATAAAACAAGTTGGAGAGCATCTGGGGATTAATTTGACTTCAGTTTGTTTCAAGGGGGCAGAATAAAGATGGTGTACATACTATTCAGGCTGAACAGAATCTATGAGGTGCTTTATTATGTGTTGAGTATCATTATGTGTCTCTCTCAGTCACACAGACCTCGCTGACAATCATGACTATAATTTAACAACGTTATGTCATGATAACTCCTTTGTTTCTGCCCTGATTTTGACATGTAGTCTTTTCACCAATGCCCTTGATATCCAGACCAACATGAAGTGAATAAATGGATAATGTGTCTTCATGAGAGGCATCACCGAACACATGACTGGACACAATGAGCTGCTCAGGATATGGGTATTAGCGCAAAATCAAATCGTGTTTTTAAGATGTGGTGACTTTAATAATGTAGAATTTCACAACACATAAGTTATAGTTTTTTTCTATTATAAGGAATACAGTAAAATTAGGTTGGAATGAGTAGTACAGTCAGAGGGATTGTAACAGATAATCTGGCTTCTGTTTAAATTCAGTTTCAGTGATATATATTTTTTTGAGTCACAATGGAAGGACTAATACTGGATGTGGTAGAAGTTAAACACTTTTGTGGCAGCACCTTGTGACAAAAGGATTAACTTCAACGCTCACTGTTATAGTAATTCCTTGTGAACTGATGTGTATGAGCTCAGTTTGCTGTGACACTCCCAGCCGGTGATCCAGCGGGAGTTGCAGGTTGTAAATCCTAAAGTCCCTCTAGATCTTTTCCCAGGATACAAACCTGTGGAGTTTCAACAAAACTACAACAAGGTGAACAACAACTGAACCCACTTGGCTGGCTCAACAAGTCAGGGAGTATGACGCAGCCACTCAACACATACACACGCAGAAACAAATAAACCCTTGTCTTTCAGTCCACAAAAGGAGGGGGCAAGAAGGCACGAGTAATGCAATAACAGCAGCCCAAATTCTTGCCTGGCCACTTCACGCCTCCACCAACAACCGACAACATTCAATGTGCATCCCCAACTGACCTCCACACCCTGTTACCTTCCTTCCTTCCTTCCTTTCCCTCTGGAGTTAGTGAGAAACATGTTGTGTAAGGGAGAAGGTGAGTGTCCTGCATGAATGACCTGGTTCAAAGCCTAAATAGAAAACTACTTCTACGAACTGCACTGTTAAAATAGAAGCATCTCTTTACAGTGTGCAGCAGATTTTTAAAAAGAGGTACAGTGTCACAGTTAATACACTCAGCCAAACCAAAAATGGTGTGACATATGATATATCTCGCCCCCACCGCTTGATGAAAACTGTAAATACAAAGCTGACACACTCATCAAAAACAACAACAGTAACCTTAAACTCCTCAGCAATGAAAAAACACAGCAGGATGCAGACCCATATCAACTTATAACAGAGATATACAAATGCCACATTTCTTCTGCTGCATTCAGTGACCATACAATTTAACTTGTGGTCCCTTTTCCTCTCTCCTCTCCTTTGCAGCAGTCCAACAAGCTAACACAAGCTGCAACCTCTTTCATCTAAGCCCTACAGTTGCTGTCCTAACCTACAGTTTGAATACTGGTACATCAAAGTAGAAGTGGAAACAAACACCTTCATCAGGTGTCCGATTATACTATTCGGTTACTAGATACCTGCCCACCAATCGCAATCAGGAATTCACTGTGGCCATGGTATAATGCCATGCAGGCTAATGCCAGCTGTCTTTACCGGTGGGTGTCAAGTTACTGAATTAATGTACATTTGCCTCAGTAGTTGGTCATGAATAAATGAAAATGGTCGCAGTCTCACAGAAATAAAACCATAAGGAAAACATTATTTATGCTTGTTGCTGGATGTACCTTTTTCTGCATCTAAACAGCAGCTATTTTGGAGACATTTATGTGTCAAGCTGGGCCAAAATTGCCCCATTGAAGGGCTATAAACCTAGGGGAAACACTGTGATGTCTACCCAGTTTGGACTTGTTTGTTGGTGTTCTCTATGGGTTTTGCTTGGACCTAACCCATGCCAGGAAAACACCCACGCCCTTTCATTTACCCAGATGTCTCCTTTATTTTGACAATTAAATTTAGCTACCCATTGTGTGTATTGATTCCCAGCACTCAGAGCTTCTTTATTTTGTATTAGAAGCCAACATGAGATTCTCAAATGTTGCTATTGATTGAATTAGGGGAAATTGCTCTCAGGTACTCTTACCTCTCTGCACAGGGAAGGAATGGAGACATAATAAATTAATAATGCTCCATCAAAAAAATCAGACTCAACACCTGGGCCTCTCCAGATAACAGCACGCTATATTAACAAAGCAACGTTCCTGTCAATTACTGTAATGGCAGATATATAGTGCTTTTTATTGCTCATGAGGCTGTTCATACTCTACTCTGAAAGTTATCCTCTACCAGGGCAAATTGTGACATATTCTGGGTGTGGTTCAGGGAGGTATGTACGAGTCACACACTCAAATTATTTCAAATTTAACCTATTCTTTACCATAACATATTATGTGGCTTTTAAAAGCTACTAAATACAGGGTTTTTTGACCGAGATACATGGCATGAAGAAGATGAAATGTTGGCACAGATGTGCCACTCTTACCTGGGTGTGGTCTGGTAAATGGTCCATCTTTGGCTTGTGTCACTCCAAAGCAGAGGAACACCAGGATGCTGGCCACAATCCCCCTACATTCAGGTCCACAAATAGAAACACAGAAAAATGCAATTTAAGTTTCTGATATACTGAATACTGAATATGACAGCTGATTCATGTGTTGCGCTCTCAAGCCTCGTGGCCATTACTCCAGTGGCAGAGTGAAACTGAGCATATTTACACTGACAGTGAATGCAGAGATGTTTGATTTGATCACCTCCACAGACAAATAGAGGTAGTCTGTGTGGGTGTGGAAGTTATTCAGTCTCAGAACACTGGCTTTAAATTGGTTACACTGAACTTTGGGGGGAAAATTTCATGAAGGTACCACTTCTGTCTAAACTCCACAGTTTGGACATGTCAAGCCAAGTCAGGTCAATTTTATTTATACAGCACATTTCATAAGACAAGTATAAACTCAATGCGCTAAAGATACATCATACATGACAAAAATAAAATATCAAATAAGATAATAAAGTACTACATATATAAAAACAAGCAGGGCATGATAAAAACAAACAAAATAAGAGGGTACTATCATTATCAGTATTCTTAAAAAAGGGGAGATAATAACAATAATAATACTAATTTCTAAAACAAATAAAACACACTTAAAAACCTAACTAAAAGCTTGCGAAAAAAGATATGTTTTTAGTTCGCTTTTAAAGGAGAATACTGTTGTAGCAGACTGTAGTTCATGTGGAGGAGAATTCCAGAAAGTAAGACCATAATGAGGAAAAGCACAATGAGCTTTATGTACAATGATTAGACCTGTATTTGATAATCGAAAGGATCTCTTTAGCGTGTAGTCTGTGGAAGTGCTGTCTGTGTACAGGAGTATCTTATTAACCCAGCAGAAATTATGTGCTTGCTTATTGTTTGAATCATTTAGCTCAGATGAAACGTGCAACACTTTACAAGTAGAATTTCAGCCAGGACACGTAGTGCAAAACCAAGTGCTGCTCAGCCCTTTGTTGGCAAACCACTCAGAATGTGAATGCAAAACATGAGGATTCAATAATAATGGAGATTGAGGAGGCTTGTGGCCTCAACGTTCTGCTTTTTTCCTCCAGAGTGTCTGTTTGATGTTGGAGCAGCTGATAACAGCGCAGCCCCAAAAAGACGGCCAGCTGTCTGTTCAAAGTGGACTAAATTTAGTTGAAAAGTTTAAGTTTCACAGATAATAACATTTATTTTTAGGGCATTGTCTGAATGTATTTTCTAGATCTGCAAAATCTGCTTAACAGATTTCTGGCAAAAGTACTGAAAAAGTAAAATACATTACAGCAGGTTTGTAAGAGCAGTGCCAATGGAAGCTTTTCTACAACCCAGATTCGTCTTCATATATTTTCAGTGATCTGAAAACAATTTCAAGCTGTTCAAAAAATCTGTGATGTCAGGAAGGGACAGGAAGGGGAAAGTAATGCGGCATAATTTGATTTGGTGACCTGTTTCAGCTGACCATGGACAGTTACTCCCCTTTACAGCTCCCTCTGTGTTCACTAAGAGATGAGGCCAATCTGAACCTGCTGCTATCAGGTTGTGTTGCCTCTAATCGCTGCTGTGTTGAGATCTGAAAACCCTGAGACCTGTCAAGTCCGCCGCGCTGAACCTACAAATGAACAGGGGAGGCTTAGCAGCTAGACACACAATGAGATTTCAGCTTGTGTGTGCCGACAAGGGTGGCGACATGAGTGAGTGTGATTAGGTGATTGATTGTGTGTAGGTGGAAAGTGAGTTTATGTGATTACAACTATATGTCAAAGTGAGGGTAAATGTGTGTGAACTAGTGTTCGAGGATGAGTGTATCCGACTGTGCATGAATGGGCACATGAGTGAGATTCAGACTAAGTATATGAACTCTGCTGGGAAGAAGCTCTAGGGTCTTTATCCTGACGAGCCAGACTGCGCTGACTGCAGCAAATCCTGTTAAGAACCGTCACACAATCCCTCACACGCAGCAACATACACATAAGCACAACCTACGATCACTCACTCTTTCTCACAAACGCACACACATCATTTATGCAGCTTTCTTGTGCTTAGCCTTCCTTGTACTATTAAAATTAAATGACTAACACACACAGCCACTATTGCTGAAAAGGAAATTAGAGGGATATCTTTGATCTTTTTAAGTAGGGTTGTATGAGGTACTTATCCATAGTCAGTGCATTGCATACAGTAGATGGTGGTCAATACACCTTCAGCAGCAGGCAGGAGTACTGACATGGAAGTTAACCCATGTATTGTTGTGGAGGGGTCAGCAACAAAACGTATTTTAGCCACTTAAAAAAAATCTAAGGTTTATAAGCGTATGCTATATTAAGGTTATTTTGACAGCTTTACCTTGCTGTCAGACAGCAATTTCCAAAAAGGAACAGATGTCCTTAACTTGCTCTCTTCAAAGTGAGTCTCCAATGAGAAAAACAGCTCACTAACACAGGAGCTGCTGGTCTACTGCTGCCTTGATCTGTAAGTTTGTCTGTATTATTGTGTGACTGTGTTAAAAAAGGGTTAGTGTGGATACATCTAATCTAATCTATCACACAACAACATAAACAAGCTGATCAAGGCAGCGGTATACCAGCAGCTCCCATGTTCAACAAGCTTAAATGACTGAGGATGTGCCAAATGACATCTACTGTAGGTAATATACTAACTATGGATGAGTACCTCTTACAACCCCACTTCAAAATATCCAAACTATTCCTTTACACTTTAAAAAATGAAAGTGCTTCATTACAAAAAAAATAAATAAATCAATTCACATGAGCCATTAAACAAAATGGGCCTTATTCTTTTTAAAAACTCAAACAGCTGTGGTCAGACTACAGTGAAATAGATGTCAATTCCTGACAAACATGATGAAGACAAGTCAGCTCAAGCCAGCAAATTCAGATCAGTTCTTAATTCATATCTAAAAATATTTGTGTATGTTCAGATGTACATGAATGTTATCACTATGTCACTGAAAAAGATGACAACAATGTTAGAGCACGCTCACTTCCAGGCACAATTCTGACCAAAATGCATTCATGTCAATGGAGTGCTACAATCCGTGGATATGCTCATGGTTATAAATTTCCACAGACACTTTGAAGAATTTTGGCACAAAAATTTGAGTCTGCACACCTGCTTGAGAGTTGAGGTAACAGAGAGAACCAGTGAGTTCAAAATAAAAGAAGAACCATCTAATTTTATAAAAACCCTGCTCTACAGAATCTGAGCTTTCTTCATCATACCAATTTTGCCACAAACAAAACCAGCCCTGCCCTGCCATGACCCACAAGAGGTAAAACTGTACATTTGATAATCTATTCAAATACATAAATAAGATTCACCCAAAAGCATAACACATACGATGGATATTTTGCTGGTTTTGACTCTTGGTGTGCTGCCTTTTTTTTCTTACGCTGTTTTAAGAAAGCATAGACTTGTCAGTATGGTCGCCACCAAGCCTGTCACTTTTTGCTATGACTGTGCGCTAAATGTAATGAACCGGGCTGGATATTTTTTCTGTGTTGACAGAGTAAATATATAACAGCTACTCTTCAAAACGTAATCTAATCAAATGGTATCTGACATTCAGACTCTTCCTTATCATGGTCATTAAGCTTTAATTTTTGTTGAAAAGCTCCACGTGGCCTTGACAGAGGGCCAGCTGGGTTCAAGGTGAACGCTACTGAAGAAGGGAGTGATTCAATTAGAAACAATGAAGTCTGCACCTCACCCATGCTGCTGTGGCTGTGTGGCTTCATGCCAAATGGTGTTAAAGGTGAGATTAAAACTGTGGTGCTCATTGGCTGGTTCCGTTATGTGACCTGTTCATTGGTCTCTGAATGACAGTGTGACATGACCCGCACAAGACTGATAAACACACGTGGTGTTGCCCTGATCCTAAAATTATTTGAAATCGGCCTAACAGAACACAACATAGACAAAGCAAAGGTCAATGTCTAGTTAAAAGGAGTAGAGGTACAAATCAAAATCTAAAACCAGGATGACAAAACACTAAAAGCCAAAATTAGAATAAACCTCAAAGTCATTACTGATGCTCACTACTGAGGATAGGTTTTCTCTCTGAATAAACTGCTGCCAAAACAATTATTTCAAACTTCAGTCCAGTCAAAAGGCTTCAGTGGATTAAGTGGATTTTCTTTGGGCAGCCTGCTGGTTCCTGCAGCGTTTTGGCTTTGAGGACTCTGAGGAAGTGACGTGCGTAGTCTACTGACCTCTTAGTATTGAAGGCCGTGTCCTGGGGGGTCTCTTCCAACAGCGTGACGTAGACCAGAGCACAGGTCAGAATAAACAGCACTGTCACAGTATGGGCTCGCCTGCAGAGAGAGAGAGTGGGAGGGAGTGGACGGAGAGAGGGATATTAATAACATTAGTCAAGAGGAAAATTCAATAAAAGCCACTGGAGGAAAGAAAAAAATCAGCTGACAATATCTGAGGTCACCAAAGGAGAACGTTAAGCAATATAAATGCACTGTAATTTGAGCTGATAACACACTGGTCATCACTAAACAAAGGGTCTTAGCAAAGCTTTTAGACATCCTGGGTGTGAGCCAAAATATCTCTGTCTCCAATTATCAGAAGTAAGTGTAAGAAGGGAGTGGAGATGAGATAAAACAGGTGGATTCAAACAGATTTCTGTTGAGAAACTGGGTTACGTCAGCTGAAAATAATTACAAAAGGTTGTGCAAAACAAAAAATACACAACGAGGTATGGATTTCATGAGTCAGTCATGCATTTTATTTCACTTTAGTGGAGGCATAGAAGTCAAAATGAGCTTTTGTATCAATTTTCCTGTGACATGCCCGACAGTGGACTGTGAAGACCTCAGCAGGATGCATCTGATTTGTTGGACTTAAAACATTTGTATACAGACAAGTCGAGCTTCATTTCCCATATCACCAGGGAACAACACTCCAACTTGTCTTTAGACAGACGCAACAGAGGTTCAGATATACATTCATGCTATCTGTGGGATTTATCTTAACTCAGGGGGCAAAGTGCTGCTTGTCCACTTACTGATATGAGCCCCAAGGACATGCAATAGATTACCCCAAGAATTCTCAATTATAGCGAGAAGAAAGGAATAAGCACTTGAATGATCTTTGGAAAAATGACAAGGACATAACTGCTAATCTATAGGAAGAGAGAGGAAATGTTGGAGCAATGGCAAAGTCAGGCCAAGGTTTAATACTATACATGGGATTATCAGATTGATCAGAAGGCCACTGGAATCAACCAATATTTACTGTAATCCAGGCTGTCCCGAGGCAACCCACGAGGTCAGGATCAGGCCAGTCGAAGCACTTTTTAAACCCTGACCTATTGCCTAGTCTGTGTTTGTTTGCTGAGGGACCCCAGCTGTTGAAAATACTCCATGGGGCTCAGTTAAAAACACTGACACCAAACAGCATTGTGAGCGTGTGACCTGCAAGTGAACTGTGACGCTCACTGAGAAGGGAACAAACAGCAGCCAGCAGCCGGTGTCAATTAACCTAATGATGTGACAATGTGTGCAACAATAAGTATTGTGAGCAGTGTCGCTTCAGGTAAAGACAATTACAAATTCAGCAATTTCACTTGCATTACAGCAACATGTTGCACAACCCATCTAAATTTGTTGTTAAACTTCAGTGTAATTTTACTCTATATAGCACCTAGAGCACCAAACAACACTCAAAAGCCATTTTTACACAGAGATTGTGCTGTAGGGCCACTACCAAGTCTCTTCTTCATGCTGCCATTGCATTTTTACAAAGAATCAAAGCCCGCATGCTGGCACCGTACAATCAATGAGGCGTGACGGGCATGATGTGTAACACAACAGTGTCAGCCTCTAGCATGACATATGACATACACGGAAGCAGCGGTTCAGTCATTTACTGTCCCTATTACATGGCGGTTGATCTCGTCCTCTGCTCTAAGGGTAAGGAACTCCCGGACCTCATTGTTTTCCCAATTTGAAGACATTTTTGGCCGCTGTGCCTCTTCTTTGGGTTAGCTGCTAACTGCTACAAACTGCTTTTAAAATCCCCCTGGGGTGGGTCGCACATGCAACATGTCAAAAGGCCACATCCTTGTCCATGGTCCTGTCCTGCCAGCTGTCCCTTCTATGCTGACATAGTTTCAGGGTTGTTATTACTTTAAAGGTGAGACATCTCTGTCCCCCATTTCACAATTGTACTGATTGACCTTGAGGTGACATAACACTGTGAAATTCCTGCCTTGAAGAGGCAGGGCAAAAGGGCTAAAGCTAGTGGCTGCTGCTAACTAAAGAGAATGTCTAGAAAGTTAAGATAAGAGTCCAAATGATGACTGTTTTTTTAAAGCCGATTAAGTACTAATATCTGAAAGTTAACACAAATCTACAAGTCTACAAAGTTGTTTTCTAACATGAAAAAAAAAAATCTATTCTAAATCTTAAACTGATTGAAATCAAAAGCAGGATTTGTGATTCTCCCAGTATTTATTTCTTTACCCTCCCACCTACTTTAGCACATCTGAAGGAAAAAAAAATAACTGTGTTATTCAATTACTCAAGTACTTTATTTGGACATCAGTATCCATTCAACATGTGGCACAATCGCCACCCAACCTCCCACATTTGAACATTACTTTTATATAAATGTATTTAGTATTTAAAATGGGTGATACAGAACAAGCACCGCTCCACCAGGCTTGGTCTTGGCAAGGTGCTGGAAAAATCAATAAGTCCAAACGTCCAGTGCTCTCATGAAGGTCAAACAGACCAAAAGCTCAACAATAAAGTTAAACACTGCATCGCTACAAGTGTGCGGAAATCTTTTTCTACCTATTTAAAATGGGTAAAATTGTATTTCATTGTAGAACTGTGTGCAGTGTATTGCCATGTCCAGCCATCCCTATCCTGCTATCACTCTCTCTCTGTTTATCATAAGACGACTGCTGCAGGAGTGTGAGTGTGAGTGTGACATCCCTACATTTTACAGTTGCAATCTAAACCTGTCAGTGCTCTCTTGTAGATGAACTCTGCAATGATTACAGTGGCTCCTAAATGACCTGAAACACATCTCTCATATATCCCAATGTCAATATACTTGGCTGTGATAGGGCTGGGCGAGATGGAGAAAATCAAATATCATAATATTTTTACCTTGATATTGCAACAGTATTGTAGGGTTGATTATTGGCGCTTTCACAAAATATTTACAGAATGAGATTTTTGATAAATAATCATCAGTAATACATAAAGAATATAGAATTAATAAGTTAGTGAAAGCTAATAACAGAACAGCTACAACAGTCTGGTAAATTTAGAGAATTACATCACTTTCCTGTAACAGAGCCATTAAAACCACTAAAAGACACACTTGTGATATTACAACATCCAGAATCTAAGACGATATCTAGCCTCATATCACAATATCATTATATTGCCCAGCCCTATTTTATGATAAGCTCGAATCAGTCGACAATATCAGTGATGCTGGAGTTTTGGTCAGGCTCTGGTTGAGACACCAAACCAGAGCTAAAAGGATTGTGAATACTGGACTTGCATTCATGAGGTGGTCAAGCCCTGTGATATTTGGGGGCTATGTATCTCTCAGCTTGTTCAGATGATGTTCTGTCACACAGCTATTTAACAATAAACAGTTAGTGTACTTTGTTTCTCTCAGCTCATCACGCAAGCAAAGCCATGCATAAACATGGAACCATGTCCCTGAGCTCGCTCAGTGACATTTGCCTCTCCAGAGATCTGATAATACAGTCATGGAGTTGTTTCGGAGTGGATACACTTTCCATGTTTACTGTCATTAAGGAAAAGCTGGTCAGCTGGTGCAACAGTGGGGCTCTTTATGTGTTTTTAATACTTTTGGGACAGTAATCGAGGTCATAGGCACAGAGGCATTTGCTGTATCAGACTGTAGCTACACTGATAATGGTCTCCTCTTGAGACTTGAAAAAACAATAAAACAAAACCTGTCTTAGTATTTAAGAATAAATAATATAGCAATATTAGCTAATAGCTAATTTTGTATTGAGATCCATGCTGTCATCCGTCGAGCTAGAGAACGTCACCCCCTCTGCCAGCCCTTCGGCTCAGAGTCTGAGTCACGAAGACAGCATGCCAGGTGTCATTAGCATTTTCTCCCTGTTCCACCTCCTTATCCAACCTGTTTGGCAGGAGACACAGGGGAGGGACTGGCTTCTCTCTTGCCTAACAACCACAGAACCACAACACCACCGGGAGTGAAAAGACACAGCGGAAATACCAGCCTGATGTAACTGAGAGGCAGGCTAACCTTAGAGCAACATTTCCCACTAAGACTAAGTTTGAACATTCAGATAAAACAAGCTACGGAGTTGAAGTGAATCAAATGACCAATCAGAGCATACGCACAAATAGCCTGATGTTGTCCTGCAGGGTTGAAATAAGCTTGACAAATAGCTTGTGACTTACTGAGCTAAAAAAAGTGACTTTACTTAATGCAGCAACCTTCAGTTTCACATATTTGACCACAGCAGCCTCTGGTTTCCAAGACTTCAGTTTGTTATAAATCCCAGGTTCACTGGCCTTCTGACATTAACACTAAATCCTCAATATTCTTAAGTGTTGTTAATAACCTAAGTCTTAAAATACATTTAAAAATGACACTTTTGCCAAGACACTGTCAGCAGTCAAAATGCACAAAGCATTCTCAGAAGCCTCTGAAATGTGTGGGCAGCAATGCTATTTAGGGAAAAATCAAAAGTGGTGTGCAAGCACAAAATTTTGTTTCATCAGGCTGACTTCTATATAAGGGTCTATCCAAGCTATTCCTCTTTTCTCAGAGAAAAAATAACACTTCCCCCAACCTTCAATCTGCGCTAATAAGGCAGGTTGCATGCCACATGGTTACCCTCCATAACAACCAGAAAAAGCTGTCACAATCCACAAACAAAGTCTTGGGAGGCTGTGTCCCACATCACAGCCTATGTCAGGTTTCAACTTAAATGTTTCCTTTCACCTGCCCGGTTGAGCAAGTTGGTCAGAAACCTACTTGCCCAAAGTCTGTTTTTACTTGCCCCTGAACAAATTGTTTTATTTAATTGTGGTTATCAAATAACAACAAACGCAAGAGACAGTGAGAAGCTGTTGGCACTCCAACAAGGTTATTTGGAAACTGGATGTGCTTTTGAAAAATGACCCCATTTTATCCCCCTTTGCACTCAAACTTGAGGTAAACTGTGTAACATATAGTTGGAGTTTCACCCACATCCTCCTCCATTACCCAACTAAACTTCTATTTCAAAGACAACAGAAATGCTTGCTTGCACTTCAGCTCAAAAACTTTGTCTTTAACCCCTGCAATGACGGCTCACTCCTTAAATACTTCCAACATCATCTCCAGAGAAAACTATGTCTTACATGCTTTTTTTTACCATCTAATCAGCCAAGTGAGTTGCTAGATTAACTAGCCCAATAAGGCAATTGAACAATCCTATTTGTTGAGCCCCGAATGTGCTTCAGTCTCAACTTTATTATCAGGATTCCTACACAAGCAACCACCTTTTTCACAGTCACTTCCTCTATTTCAGTGCTGGAGTGTGGTTTCCTAACACCCAGTTTCTTCACAGTTAACCACAGTCAGCTCCTAGACATTGTCAATCACTGTTTAATTTGAGGTAGTGGTTAGCATTATTTCAGCTTTGAAAAATACAGATTGCTGAATGTACATTTTTAATGGCTTATGACAGGAAGGTAGAAATCAGGTGCTACACATGTGCTATGAAATGTATTTTGTTGCTTCTAAATAAATGCAGTATTAGCCAATAAACACCCAGGACGCCATGTGATTCAAGATGGTCACAAGGTCCAAGTTGACCACAAGGTAAACTGCTACATTCTTCATTATCTGTTCTTGATTATATCAGGCTGGGAGTGCCGTCCAACCACTGTGAGGCCAAATTCCTGACAAACAATCATATACATAAATCACAAGTAGGACTAACCAGAACAGATCATTTTGTGACTAAACTGAGCCAAGATCATGGCTATGTCTCTATATTGCTTTCTGTTATTTGGTTTAACACTCAGTTGCCAGTTTATTAGGTAAACCAAGCTAAACTTAATACAGTTAAATACAACAAACCTATATCAAACCCTACCTTCATGAGAGTCATAATGTTCAGTACAAGTTGAACAGTTTTATTCAAGTGTTGATTCAAATTTATGCTCACTTTCAAGGCTGCAGTTTGCTTTGCTTTTCAATCATACTGCATAAACTAAGATGTGTGCAGCATGGGGAGCCAATACATTAGAAACCCCTTTACATACTGCAGGATGATGGTCCACTTTAATAACCTGAACGGACAAAGTATCTTATCATCTTAGTTCCTCTTAATGCTTTCAGTATCAGAATAACAGGAAACCTGGATATCAAGGCCGTAACACTGTAATGAGAAATTCTCATTAAAGCATCCAGGCTCCTGTGCTGTCAAAGGTATTGGATAGCTTAGCAGATTCTTACTGCCCCTTGCTTTACACACAAGGCAGAGATGATGCACACACACACACACTCAGACTCAATGTTCCTGTAGCGACAGGTTGAAGAGCCGTGGTAGCTTTACAGTAAAGAACACTGCAAAACAGAATGTCACTTTTCCTGAATAGCCTTGAGCCCACACATTGCAACACCTTCATCCTGCACATGTCATCATGCTTTGTGTATGTGTGTGTGTGCATTAGTGTCAGTGGGTGCATGCAGAACTCACTCCTCCAGTTTACTGCATGGACAGTATATCTGTCTCGCCTTCAAATCTGTCGTGGATCTCTTTCTGCTGAAGGTGCAGGCTGGGGTATTGGCTATTGGCTTGTCAACAACAAGCTCTGCGCTTGGATGTGCAATGTAAGCATCTATAACAGCCTGGCAAACACTAGCAGAACACCTTCACAAGTGACACCTTGTGGACCTTGGTAATTAATTTGCATTTTAATAATTTCCCCATAACACACTTTAGCTTGACTTCAGACTCACTATTTCAATCACGTTGTATCTAAATGCTTAGAACAAGGTCACAGTATTTGTTGTGATTAATGGAGGTCACTCTGGGCCTGTCTTTCAGTTCACCTTGAAAGCTACAGAACACTGCTATCATGTCTTTTTCTGCAGGAACTGTGAATTTCAAGTATGTGCTTGCAGGCACTGATCAAAACGACACCCTCACCTCAGATGCTGCAGCGCTCAGTATTTGACATTTGTATTGTTGACATTGCCTGAAAGCACTCACCAGAAAAAGGTGTTGGTCCCGTCGTCATAGACTTCACACTCCGTGTTTTTCCGGTGCATGCTCTCCCTGGAAGTCTGCTTCATCACATTAGATTTTATGTGTGTGCTCTGATCCGGACAGCCCGGTTCGACCGAGCCGTTGTTGATCTGCTCGGCGGCGGATGTGGCGCACTTGCTGGCAGCGTTGATCGTGGCCACGCCGCTTTTCCTCGACTCGGGCTTGGTCATGGCTTTTACCCACCAACCGCTCTCGGTGTTTTAAACTGATCCCGTGCGGTGTGGTTTATCCCTGGGCTCTGCTCCGGTGTACTGTCATCCGCGTCAGCCCCACCCAGGTGACTGTCAGCATCCTAGGGGTGGTCGGAGGAAATGAACGTTACTAAGACGATAGATATGGAGGAGAGAATAACCTGAAAATCACGTCCTGCAGACAGTTGAGGCAGTTGGCTCCTGAACACCGCCCAGCACGGCTCAGTACAGTAACGTTATGTAGATGCATGCGAGATGATAGTTAGCTCAGACTTCTTCTGTGACACCGCCTACTTAAACCAACGCATTCCCACAAAAATGAGCAGAGCAAGACAGTCATGTGTCAACAATGGCGACAACTTCTACATAACCACCGTATGGACATTTAATTAGCATTCAGGTGCTAAACAAATCACAGTGACGTTAACGACAGATGCACCGCGATGACTGTGAAGCCTTGATGTAATACAGTTTGGCTAACAGCGTTAGCTAACTATATGTAGCAGGCTATTTTTTGACTATTTGACCTTGCTAACAAGGCTTAGTTAACGGACAAGCTTGTTAACAATTAACCCGCGTAAAACCACCATTACTCGAGACGGCATTTTACCATTTATGTGTTAAATATTGTCTCGTCGTTAGCTAGCCGCGAGCGTGTTTACGTTAAATTTAAGCTAACATTACTTACCAGTTCAGTTTATGGGTTTACTGACTGAAGTCCGGATGAGTTCACAAGCTGCTAATGCTACATCGGTACAAACGCTTTAAATCCGTTTCGTAAGTAGAAAGAAAAACAGTTAAGCGGGTAATTGCGTCTCACGCCGCCTGGACACTGCCTCTACTGTAGCAACAAACACACAAACCGCTCTAGACCACAGACTGTTCAGTCTACGCTCCAGCTCCAGACACACATGGGCACGCACTGTATATGGTGTCAAGCTAACGGCAGCATCAATTCCATATCCGGTTGATTCTCTTCACAATAAAAGACGCACGTGTAATTTAACATTAAATACTTTTATTTTATAATCACAATATTCAACTCGGAAGTCTAACTTCTATTACTTTCCGTTACGTGAGCCGCCTGACCTATCTGGCGGGTTTAGCTGAGGATCATCCGTTTTTAATGTGCGCTCTGTTTTTAACAGATGACGAGTTAATGTTAAGTTTTAACTTCCCTCAGTGACAGTGTGTTACATATGTTTAACTTTACCACAGTGCGATGTTGAATGAGTTTAAGTGTGAAAACATATTACCAAAAACACCTAAACATGTTTTGGGTGAATGTGTATGACGTCACTTCCGTTAGCTACGTCTCAGAAATGTGCAAAAATAAAATAAAACAAAGTAGAATTAAATTAAATTAAATTAAATTAAACAATAAAACAATTATTTATTTAAAAAAATAAAAATCTCAAGTAGTTTTTTTTACTACAACAAACTAATTTTAAAAAATCCAATATTAATAATTTGATTATCATAATTTTCCACAAGATATTATAGTCAAATGTGATTGCAGAGCATAAACACCAGTCAGTTTTTCACAACTTGGCAACCCATTAGTTAGTCACGCTACATACAGTGGTGGAAAGTAAGTACATTTACTCAAGCACTGTATTTAGCTACAGTTTTGAGTTACTTGTACTTTACTTTAGTGTTTCCATTTTATGCTACTTTATATCTCTACTCCAGTACATCTTGGGGAAAAATATTGTACTCCACTACATTTATTTTACAGCTTTAGTTACTGGTTACTTTCAGCGTTGGAAATTATTTTTTTGTCCACCTGCCACTGTCACTGGTAGATTCCAAAATCTACTGGCCATGCAATAGATTAACTTTTTTTTTTTTTTTGTGGCTGGTGAGTAAAGCAAATCTAGCAGCCACTTGCATACTTAACCAGCATTTGGCTGGTGGCTGGTGCTAATTTCCAAGCCTGGTTACTTTGCAGATTTATGTTGTTAATGCAAAATATAAATCAACCAATAAGTTATGATGCATTATTATAGGTTAAGGTACCCAGCAGTATATAAGGTAATCAAAATTAGCTCCACTTTTACAAGCTGCAAAATTTAGTTAATTAAAGCTGGCCATTCTGTACATCAGTGGTTCCCAACTGGTTCAGCCACGGGTCCCAGATTTCTCCTTAGTTATTAGTTTGACGTCCCACAGTCTAATAGATTCAATTTTATACTTGCATTTGGCCATGTCTTTGAGCTAGTTTGTTGTCTATGTCAAGTAGCTGTCAGTCACTCACTGACTCTACAGCAGAAAACAGCACTTCATAATAAAAGCTCCGTGCTGGAAATATACTGCACTTAAAAATAAAGTGTGTTTTTTTACAATCTTGACATGTTGCTAGTCACTTGCGGTTAATTCAGAATGGTCTCGTGACCCACCAGCTGGGAACCACTGCCGTAGAGAGTACTTTAACTTTTGGTACTTTAAGTATATTTTAATGATAATTCTTTTGTACTTTCACTGAAAAGATTTTAAATGCAGGAACTTTACTTGTAACAGAGTATTTCTACACAGTGGTATTGCTAATTTAGTACGTAAAAGTAAAAGTAAAAGTAAAAGTCTGAGAACTTCTTCCACCACTGGTGATATATTATTACACCTGTAAAAAAGTTTTTTCTTTCTTAAAACTTGATTTTTATAGCACCATGGCACTGTAATCACATTATTTATCACTTTAAAAATCTATGGATTCAAAGACGCTTGTTGCTCGTCATGTAAGATGCATGAGAGATCTCATCTCTGTCAGCCAGTGTGGTGTAAACTCACCCAACAGTCCTCAACAGCCACAAGTGACGCAGCAGCTTTCTGTTTTTCAACAACTGAGAGAAACTTCTGAGAGCTCTCTGGGCAGACACTGTTGGCCAGTGATAACCTTTTGCTTAGACTCTGGTAAAAGTTACATTTAGAAGATTCTTCTTGAGACTTCATTTATTAGCTGGGAAAATCCCTCAGCTGACACCACATGGCAAAACCAGCTTTACCTCAGTCTTATGTGACCAGAGCGAGGGGACTCCAGGCCAGAGGTGAAATGGAGAAAAGCTCTTTTGTTTTTAAGTGTTTTCGTTTTGGAAAACTTTTTGTCACTGTTGTTAGTGTTGCACTTTTCTCTCCACTATATTTATCTCAGGCCTCTTGTTAATTACTTTGCAAAATTAGGTTTTACATACAATCATGACGTATGATTGAAGCCATCATCTTAGACCCTTTGAGTTTATTTCAAGTAAGAGAAAGGTGTGTACACCTGTTTGTCTGGTGTGCATCTGGGAAATGATTGGCATTGTACTAACCACAACCAAAGGAAACATTCTCTGCAGTCTGGATTAAGCTCATTGCAGGTCATAAATTGTGAGGACAGAGGTGTTGTTATTGTAAAGGTAAATGAATGGCAGGAGTAGCCCAAGGCTTTAAGTATTTGTTTAAACTCAGTTTATAATGCTTGACTGCATGTCATATAAACCATTTAGCACTCGCACACAAAAGCCCCTTGAGTGACGCTGCTCCTTTGAAGACTCTTATTGTTAAACAAATAGATATTCTTTTCATATATTGGCAGTCTCTCTCAATCAGAGCACAACATGCAGCTCTGTAAATCCCATATTTTAAAGCCTCCAACAAAACAGATCTGCCCTTTACACACTAAAAACTGCAGCCAAACAGTCAAGTTCAAATCTAGTTCAAGGCAAGCAAGACAAAAGCACATATCTATAAAGTCTTATCTTGAGAGGAGCAACACGAGTCAGGTGCAAACAGTGCCTTTTCATTGTTTATTTCAATTTAGGTCTTTGCTGCAGTAGATGTATTATGAAAACATTCCAGGAGCTATTTTTAACTACTGAACAAGCAGCTCTGTAAAAATATGTTTAAAGCGCTGGGCACGGGCTGCTGCATTCCAGGGCATGTTTTGGCTGAAACATCGTCCTATTGGATGATTTTTAACTGTTGGAAAATGGACAAGCCAGAGGCGATAACAGCTGCAATCTATCAGCAAATCTTCAAAGTTTAGAAAATAAAACCATGGACGTCCAAAAGCCAAGATGTGTCATCATCGATACATCCAGAGTAGAGCCTGATTCAATGACAAAATTAAAGGGTATTAACACACATGTAGGTAGAGAGAGTAAAAATATATTCAGTATATCAGTTAGGAATTGTGAGACATTGCCTGAAATCAACAGACATGCATGGTTATTACAAGATATTAGAAATATTACCATCATATACTGCCTGTTCTAAAATTACACGAGCTTACAATGTAAATTAATCTGTTTTCTGTTTTATTTTCTGCTCTCTGAACAACTGACGTCTCATCAAACAGGACGATGTTATCAATCAAAAGCTCTGATGAGCTTACAGACACACACGCATAATTTGGCGGAGTGGATCATTAGGTAGGAAACAGAGGCTAACTCATCCAGGAAATCACTCCAGCCGGGTGTGTCAGACGATGGCTGGCTTCAAGCTTAAAGGCAGCATGCAGAGAAAACTGTTTTATAGGGGCAACATGTGGCCGGGGGTCAAATTACAATTCATCCAGCTTCTAAAGGGGCCTGTGGTGATGCCTGCAGCCCCTCTTACATCAAAAGGATGAGTTTGCTCAGGTGAGTGGTGCAGGTGGGGGTGGGGGGGTATCAATGGCCTTTCATACATAAAAAAACATCCAACTACTGCAGCAGCACTGCAGCACACAAGACACTGCTCTTGAAGTAGGTTATATGTTCTAGCAGCAGACAAGAAAAACATGTAGTTTCTAAGTAGGTTAACTGGCACTGGAGATAAGAGAGCCTTTATGATCATCCATCTATATACAGTGCAGTACATAGAGGAGTGAAACTGTGTCTCCCTGGGCCAGGTGCAACACAAAAGAATGAACATAAGGTCCAAACAACAAGGTGTGAAAATGGGTTTGAAAGGCGTAAGTAAGTATGGAGTACAACAACAGAAAAATACAAATACAAGTAGTATGGTGTCATACACACTTTATGTCATTTTTTTATTCTATGTTTTTGTCCTCAGCCTTGTATTTTAATTTGTATCTGAATTAGGAATTTAATGTTTCTATCAATTTATATATCTGTCTTACTTGTCCAATGCACAAATGAAGTTCCTATTGGAAAATAGAGTACTTTGAATCATATAAACTATATTCATTCATTCATTTTCCATAACCGCTTATCCTGTTGGGGGTCACAGGAGGGCTGGAGCCTATCCCAGCCGACATTGGGTGAGAGGCAGGGTACACTTAGGACAGGTCACCAGACTATCACAGGGCTGACACATAGAGACAGACAACCATTCACAATCACATTCACACCTACGGACAATTTAGAGTCACCAATTAATCTGCATGTCTTTGGACTGTGGGAGGAAGCTGGAGCACACGCACACACAGGAAGAACATAGGGAGGTATGTTTTTATTTTGTCTAAGGGGCGGGGCATACACATTTAAATGCTTGTATTTTGATTAATTAAAAAAAAAAAAAAATCCAAAATAACACCATTTGTCACAGCCAGCTTCTGACAGAAGACACATATAACCACATTGAAGATTAAAATACTGATGTTTCATCGAAATAACTTTATTCTACATTTAAAATGTGGCAAAAAAGAAACAGTTTGCACTAACTAACCAGCATGATGCATGACGAGTCAAAACCTGAGGCTTCTTTCAGCCACCCCTCTCCTCTGATGAGTAAAGAACAGTCCCTTAAAGGTGCAAAATTGCTTTGTCCCGCCCTACACTAGGGTTCCTGTCTAAACACAGCTAGAGCTGAGTAAGTTGCTACCTATGCTGCTTGGTCACCAACATACACTGTCGTGTTTAACCCAACAAAGGGACACAAGGGTGCAAAAAAAGAAGTGATACCTGGAATATGTAATTCACCCATGTGGCCAGGAGATGGCCATAGATAGCTTTTGCTGAAAATCCCCTCATGGTAGAAATGACTTCAATTTCTTGTCACTGTGAAATCAAATCTGTCGCTTTAGAAGGCATGAATACCTCATTTAAAAAGAAATCACACAGTGTGACAGATGTGGAGAGCTTACTAATAATTCAAAGGTGCCTCTGAGGGAGGCAAACCCACAGCTGACACAGTGTGTGGCTGTGATGTATGTGCAGAGACACAATGCCACTGACCTTTTAAAAACCAGCCTTTAGACCTGGAAAAAAATATCTGTTTTCCCCAGACATCCAGAAACAGTATCATAAGACTTTAACTTGAACAAATATGTGACATTTTATCAAGTGAACACAATGAATGAATCTATTTTTTAGATGCTACACAGTTTATTCACCGAGACACCGAATCCAGTAGAGAGGCATGTTCTGTACACTGCCCTTTTGTTATGAATTAAACGTCTGGCTCTCCCAGTTAGTTAATAATTGATGTTACATTTTGCCTTTCACTGTTTTATTTACACTGTACAAGCACAATATTTCTGACTCAACGACAGAAATTACACATACATAATGTAAATACACATTCCATTATACTTTGCTGTTGCATATTTGATGGGCCTGTGTGCTTTTGTTCACAATTAATGTGTAATAGGTTTTCATTCATGCTGTACCGTATGTGGGAAACAGAGAATTTAGGAATGGAATAGTACAATATGTCCAGAGACTCTAGGGTTGCGATGATATGCAGGTTTTTACATTTAAGGCATCAACCCTTAGAGTATAGTCTGACATAACCTGATCATAAGAACAATAGATTTTCACATTGTTGTTCTAATATGTCATTGAAGCAGTAACACATTTCCAAATTGTTCTTGTTGATTTTTAGCAAAGGCAACATCCAAAAAATGTTACTGTCCTAATACAGAGTATACTGTACAGGTTGGAGCGATACAGGTGATACATTAGTCACAATATTTTCCAAAGGCAGATCCAGAGCTTGTCTCGGATGGCCAAACGTCTTTACATGACCAGTGAAATTCCACTGCACAACCTCTCTACAGCCTGTAGGGAGTGCCAGCCTCGATTCCCATGAATAGAAATGGCAAACACTGTTAGCATATTCATGCTTTCTTTCATTGTACTTGAGACCTCTTCTATTCCCGTGGATTATTATAAAGGTTCATGCCGGCTATGCTTGTGTCCACACGTGCACTGTAGGAGTGCCTATTCATACTGTGTATGAAACAGATCATGTGTAATATATTTGGGGATACACGTGGCCTTCTTGGCAAGAGAAATGTACTCATTACTCATGCAATGTACTAATATTTGTTATATATTTAAAAAGCAATCATATGCTTATGTTAGCATTATGTGGATGTGACATGTTGGCGTGTGTTGCACATTGTCATTATGATAAGTGCTTTTTTCCTTTATTATTCCCTTTATTATCTCTTTGTTATATTAATTAAAATTATTATATGTATTTTTGGTGTCCTTTGGTGTGGTTTGAGAAAGAGGATTTGGGCAGGTAATGGCAGATACTGGGATGAGGGGGAAACATGTCAAACATATTGCTGCTACTTTGCACTTTTTTGTTAATTTTCCTCCTTTCTTTTGAGAAAAAATAAAATAAAAAGATTAAATTTTCTAAATGTCTCCATATGTCTCCATATATACTGTAGATAATGAACTGGAACAAGCTATAAATTTGGCCTCCAGGTGTCAGGTTTGCTCATCATTTGACCACACTCGTCTGTTTGGATTAGCAGTTTAGTCCAGAATCCAGTATTAGCCCCTCTGCCCTGCTCAAATTATTTTTGCAACAAAAATAAAAACAGGCCTGTTTTGACAGCTCCCCACCCCCCACCCCCCCTGAATGCTGCAGATTTCAGCTGGAGGCCCAGATGCATTTTACAACAACACAACAAAATCTCATCCCCATAAGGCTTGGACCCTGCTTCTTTGGATTTAATCACAGGAATAACCCTTGTTCACCTCTCATAATTGAGCAGTCCGCCCGCATTAGCCTCACCCTTGTTGCTGAGGCAACTGGGCAACCTTAGAAAATGAAATAAAGGGGTCTGACCACCTCAGAGAGCACAGGTCAGTCCATATTTTTACATCAGGGGGTGAGCTCACCTTGGGAATTCACGTCAAGCTGAGTCCAGTCTGTTTCTCTGCTTTCAGACCCACACCTCTTCACACATGATAGAGCAGGAGCTGAAGATTTTCAAGGGGAGACTAGGGAAAAGGATGGAGCTTTAGTCGTGTGGGTTTGGAAATAGGCTTATTGTTGAAAAAGCTCGAGCCAGCTTGAAATTGGCAAATTGCACACAAGTATGCCTGCCTGGAATTTGATGAAACACAATTTTTTTGCCTCTCACTTTTTACAGGCAAATTCAGGTCATAACAGGTCAGGTGTACGACATTTACACCATCATGTTTTTTTTTTATAGACTTAAAGATATGATTTCATGATCAGTTTAATTATTTTCTGCTGTTTGTGACAAGTGTTTTTGAGAAACATTTAGACTGACTGAGACATTTACAATGAATTTCCTCACACATCCTCATTCATTCAAACAGAGATGTCATAATCCATTTAGGGAATGTTCCTAATTTATCAGAGTAGGAGGGTGGTTGGGGTGTGACCTTTTTATTTATTGATTTTGACCCTCCCTGAGGCTACAATTAGTTATGAGATTATTAAAGTTACCCTTTGGTGTTTGAAATTTAAATGTTAAAAGTTGAATAGTTGGGGAAAAAAAGCCTATGTTTTGTCACTTCTGTTGTGCATGCATGTTAGTTAGTGCAGACCGTTTTTTTTTTTTTTTGCCATATTATAAATGACAAGTTAATGAAATTATTTTAATGAAATGTCACAATTTTAAACTCAGATTTTTTTTTCTGATGAAA
>JAPZEB010000023.1:26586380-26602621 GCA_029783705.1 Chaetodon striatus
TGGATGCCTCACACACATCTTCCCCCCAGCAGCACAGAAGATCTATAGTCACCAATTCAGTATCTGAGCCATTCCCTTCTGTTCCTGAGATATGACATTGAGTAACAGCAAGAAAAGTGCTCAGAACAATACAATGTCACAGTGAAGTTGACCTTTGACCTTTAGCATATAAAATATCACTACTTCATTCTTTTGTTCTATGAGACATTTGTGTGAAGTTTGGTCATAATTAGCAAAAGAATTCTTGAGCTATGACCAAAAAAATGTTTAGTGAGGTCACACTTATGTTGGCCTCTGACCTTTGACCACCAAAATCTAATCAGTGCATCACTGAGTCCAAGGGGAGGTTTGTACCAAATTTAAAGAAATTACCTCATGGTGGAGGTATCATGTTCACAAGAATGGGACAGACAACTTGAAAACATAATGCCTCCGGCTACAGCTTTCACCAGCATGAAGGCATAAATGAACATTATGGTTCGGCTAAACATTCACACAGGAAGCAAACAGCGGGTTCCCATGTGGAAGGCCGGGGTTTGTTGGACCCATCCAAGTCCCCTTCCTCCTGCCCTGTGTAGACTTTCCAGGTCCCTTATTATGTTGTTACCAGCGGCATTTAAAACATTTCAAATGCATCTTTTGCAGCACATCATACCACAGCAAAAGGTAGGTTTTTGTGTCGGTGTCTAACACCGAAATCACTGACAAAGTGGCGGTATTTGACAAGATGGCAATAAGAGCATTCTTGTGCTCTGTACTGAAGCATTTGTTGTTTACCCACTTATGAACTCAGGCTCTCCCTTTAAATGTGTCAGCTGTCTCCATTTGATTAACAAGTCCTCCAAATGATGTGGCAAAATTGTAGTTTGGTCACGCAAGTGTGACACATAAGCCTTTTCTGATCTGACGTACCTATCCGCAAGATGTCCTCATTTGTCTGTGCCTCCTAAAACCATCACCAATCAGTTTCATAATGTGATTACATGGTTGTGATTATTGTTAGATCCTGAACCTAATGGAGTGGTGTCTGAAAGCACAGCAGGTGTACATGTTCAGAATGTAGAGCAGTTTTATTTCATCTTAATTTCTTTGTAGATGTCTTTACATGTCTCTTTGTGTGTGTGGTTTAACAGCTGTTAATCAAACATTAAAAAAGGAAATTCACTTTCCGGGCACACACAACATGGCTGAAGTCAAAGACAGAACAAAGGGAGCAAGGCAGTATATAAAGCCTCTCATCTGATAAAGTGATTGCACCTGAGGAGGGGGCGTGTCCTTTCCAGGCAGGAGTGCTTGTGCTGTCGTCCCTGCCTCAGGTGTGATCATGTGACCTCTTCATGGGGATTTCTGACAGTCATACCCTGTGTATGCATGCAATTGGGACATACTACTTTGTCGCAACATTGTGCCTTGAACTTTGACCCTCTTGCTCCTACATCCATCACAGTCCATTTAACTTGCAGCAATAGTATGTCAAGGTACCCATTATACGCATGAATCTCAAAAATTATGTAGTACTCACCAGTCACCCTTCACCGCAGCTTCTGTGAGCTTTCAGTGAGCTGGATTCTGTTTGTGTTTCAGACGATGTGATGCGTCTTCCACTGCAAGTTTGGGTCAAAATAGCCAGAGAGGCACCCTGGTTTGTAGACTGCAAAAATCTTCCAGATGCAAAAGAACATCCTGGTATTTTTGGCATCCTGCAGGACATAATAAATCTTTTCCTGGCATACTAAATAGTATGGTAGTATGGGCACTGGGTTGACCTTTGTTAAGGTTAGGGAAAAATCAAGGTTTGGGCTAAAATGACTACTTAGCTAACGTCGGGGAGCTTTGTCGTCAAGGTTTGGGACTGCTTGTGGTCATGCTTTAAACATGCTTTGGAAACAGGAGAACAGCGTCCTCCTGTGTTGAAGTCCAATGTTTTATTGACCCATGCTGTGTCCCATTAATGCCTTTAAGAAGAGACTGTTTCTGGCCAGCTACAACAGCAACGAAGAGTTGTTGCTGTTGTAGCTGCACATCACCATACTGAGGAAGGAGCAACTTGTATATTGTATGTTCAGTTTCATAACATAAGTGATGCTTTTTAGGTTTATAGCTTGTTGTGGCCTGTTGCCTTTTGGAAAATGGTTTGTTCAGTGTTTGTCTGTCTTTAGCACTTGCACCGTTGTCTATTCAAAATAAATAAAAAGAAACAAATCTTGGAAACAATCTCGGTATAAACCGAGCTGTGACGTCAACTGTTAAACACCTACTTTATAGTGAGTCCAAAAAATGTCCCACTGGACCTAAAGCCCATATTTTGGACGGCCTGTTATTCCAAAAACAAACACCAATTGCTTCAAAGTCCTGTTTCTCCGGAAATACACACTCCCTGCAGTTAGACAACCCAGTCATCAGAAATAATGTTCGCACTGTACATTTCTGTAAACCACAGATACGTTCCATTTGTACATTATATTGTAGCGGATATGTTGAAACTTTATGTTTCTCAACAACACTGTAGTAAATGTGTGGTTAGGTTTCAGCACAAAAACCACTTGATTATGCTTACGAAAATATAATGTTATGGCTTTAAACCCTGACGCTTGATGGCACAAAAGCCGATGAAGAAGCAGGGATTGGTTTGTGAAAACACCTGGTAATGGTGGCTCAAATGCTGCTAGGAAACACCACAAATAGACAGTAAAAACACCTTGGTTTGGCGGCTCAAACAGGGCAGGGAAATGCCACGAAAGGTCGGTAAAAACACCTAGGATCAGTGAGTCAAACACCACTAGGAAGCAACAAATGGTTGGTAAAAACACCCAGATTTGGTAGCTGAAACAGCGTAGGGAAAGTTGGTAAAAACAACCGGGACTGGTGGCTCAAACACCACTGAGAAACCCCACTATCTGCTGGGAAATGCCACGAAGCAACAGTAAAAACACCCAAGATCGATGGCTCAAATGCCAGTGGGCAATACTATAAAGTGTTAGTAAAAACACCTGGGATCAGTGGCTCAAACGCAGCTCAGAAACACCAGGAATGGTTGGTAAAATCACCCTAGTTTGGTGACTTAAACACCACAAATAGTTGGTAAAAACACCCTGATTTGGTGGCTGAATCAGTGTAGGGAAATGTTGTGAAAGGTCAGTGAATTCAAAGGGGGTTGGTGGCTCAAACACCACTGAGAAACACCACTATCCGCTGGGAAATGCCACCTAGCAGCAGTAAAATCACCTGAGATCGGTGGCTCAGACGCAGCTGAGAAATGCCACGATCAGTAAAAACACCTGTGGTCAGTGGCTCAAGTGTTGCTGGGAAACTGAAAGTGACTTCAGAGAGTGCGTCTTTTCAGAGAAACAGGACTTCAGAGCAAGGGGTGTTTGTTTTTGGGATAATGGGCTGTCCGAGAAATGTGCTTTTGCTCCAGTGGGACTTATTTTTGGACAAACGGGGCTACGGAAATTTGGGGTGTTGAAACAATGGCATGGCATCGTTTTCAGCAAAACAGCTTTAAAAACTAGCAGTTTGCTCAGCACCAAATAACCGACCCCACACATTAAAAAATGACGATGAACGATGGAGATTCACACCAGCCCTACAGTGGTAGCAACAGTGGAAAGTTTCACCTTGTATATTACAGACAGTGAATAAGAAATGGTGTGGTTTTCACTATGGAGTGTCTTCTTGACCATCTCAGTAACACATCCGATCTCTGTTTCTTCTGCATCCAAGAGGATTTTGATTAAAGTACCCCAACAAAGAAGGACAGCCCTAAACGTGACACTGTCAGCCCCAAGAGATTCTTGCAACACAGACAGGACGGGAGGCAAGCAAAGTAAGCAAACAAAGCCACTGGGACAGAGATATTGTGTGTTTATCTTTTGTTATGAAAACACAAATCAGCCTTTTTGTCTTGCTCTTTTTTTATCAGATGGCCGTAATGAGCTGCCTTCTGAGTAGGCCAATAATAAGGCCTTATGATCAGAGGACACTCTTATCATCAACAGGAAACTTCAAAACGAACAACAACAACAACAAACACACCCCAGGAGCCTCTTTTATCTGCCTCCCTCCAGTCCGCTTGTCACGTCAGGATTGTGATTCGGTTTCAAGACGGAGAGTCCGCTGTTATCAGGCCATTATTCTTGAAATTATCTCCAAATCTTTTATCTCTTCTTCTCCTGAACCCTCCGTAGTGGAAACCTCTGGTCGCTCCTTCCTTCCATGGATGGAAAAAAAAATCATGTCTATTAAACTCTTTCATCTGCCCACAATGTTACATCTGGGCCGGGATCTGACATCAGTGCAGAGGCCTGTGTCAGATGTGGGCCCCAATTAGCTAGCGTGGCTGGTTCACCGCCTCCTACCCCTCCCCATTCTGAGCAGAGACGGACAGAAAGAAAAAAAAAGTACTAATTGCGCTTGGCTGCTCTTTATGAAGTTGGAAGTCGTGTCGCTCGGTGTCACGCCCACCTCTTCCACTCTAAAGTTGCACTGAGGCGACAACTACACACTATAAACACCGCCCCGGCTGGATTTGTGGTCGCTGCGATCAAAGTCACAAATGGTGGATGATAGGGCTGGTGCTGCATGCGTGTGTTAGTGTGTGTGAGAGAGAGAGAGGGGGTAATGTATGGGTTGTTTCGCTGTAATTCTTATGATTGCAACCGCTGTACAGTTTGATGAGTGAACATGACGCTAAAGTGCTTCTCTGTGACGCACTGTGTTTGTATATGTGTGCCTCTTACCAAAGGTACATGTGCAATAATTGCTGATCATGTATGCCTCGTTGCAGCCACATCCTGCTTAAAATGTATATGTTCTTCACTGAAAACAGCCCTGTAAGAGACGCCTGTTAACCAAGGCCAAGTAGTTTCTGACCCACCTTGAACCAGAGTTGAGATGGTGGTTGTGAAGATGGGTGGGCTATGTCCATGCAGATTAACAACTTTCAACACTATCTGAATAAAGCATTCAAAACAAGCTAGAAATTCAAATTAAAATCCAAGACGAAGCAGAGGAACACTAGGATGCCTTAAAGGGGATCTATTTTGCTAATTTTCAGGTTCATACTTGTAAGTTTCCACTGGGACATATTTACATGCTTTAATGTTCAAAAAACACTTAATTTTCCTCATACTGTCTATGCCCTCTGCCTTTAACACCTTTCTCTTTAAGCCCTCCGCCCAGTCTTTGTACTCAGGTGACCAAAATGATTTCCATCAGCAAAACGTCATTTCCTCCTTCACTGTATCCATGTGAATGAGGATCAGTGCAGCTCTCTGCTGCTGATCACTGAGCAGCTGCACTGCCACACTTTACAATGAAGTAGCTCACTTATCACATTAATGGTGCAAGTGGCAGCGGAGCAGTAGTTCCCCTGATTGTTGTTGGTTGTGGCGCCTCAAATGGTCTCTTCAGCCCCGGTTCGGTTGGTTCGGCTCCATGGTGAAAAGTTGTGGATGGTACTAATGGATTCGTTCCTAACCGTCCCCATTTTTGGTCACCGCTCTGTTGGGGTACCTAGCACACAGATCTGGTAATAAAAAGTGGAGCTAAGAACACTGCAGTCTGTTGATTGGTCAACAGAGAATCGACACTTTTGCTTGACAAAGGACTCACTGCACAAAGCGCAAACCTGGCATTTTTTAATATCACATCGCTTACAACGTACTTGTAAACACTGCAGCCTGTTTTTTTTATTTTTATTTCAAAACGTCAGTGTGCAACCCCATTTCATGGTCAATCAACGAGGTGCAGACGTTCCTCTTCATCATTAGCAAAGAGGAAATACAGCAGGGGCTGGACGTAGCTCTTAGAAACAAGAAAGTGTTTCAGCTCGTTTCACATCGAATAGCATTAGCATTCACAATAGCAGTGTTTACACGTTGCCATGACAACACTGGAAGTCATACATGAGATCCTTTTATGATAGTTAAATGGTTTTCTTAAGCTGTTGTAAAAGATTTTGTTTGGTGTCATTTCGTGATACTTTGTGAGCTACAGTTATTACTATGTTGTTTTTGTTAAATTCATGAAGATGAATATGTTTTTCTTTGTAAATCACATGACAACGACCTCTAAGTTTAAAACTAAAGGTGAGTGAAATGCCAAGTGTAAACAGAGGACTTTTATGCTCCCCTCTATGATCCTACAGCTGGTCTACTAGGCGAACACGGTAATAATTGTTGATAAATTACTCTATTTTAATACTGTTATACTTGGGTTTATAAGAAAATAAGACACATAAAGTATGTTTGTTGTTATTTTTTAGCTTTGTGCTTGAAACTGTTTTTTGTCTATCTTACAGTTTTCACAGTGTTCAATGATACTTCTATGAGCAATAAATGTAAATATGGACATCCGTATGAAGCGTGGACTCTTTCATGACCAGTGTAGAAACAGTGGAAACAGAAAAAGCTGGTGGTGGTTCAACGCAATGGACGCTATCTCTGGTCATCTGGTCAGGGGCCGGCATCAACTCGGCCACAGCTTTACTCGAGTCCCTTCTGGAGGCTGACAGTGAGTATTGTAGCATTAGCTAACATGTTAGCCCTGTACTTTGCTTGCAGTCTTTCTTCACTTTTAGCTACTTAACTAACTGCGTGAAAGCCATAAAACTTTAAGCCAAGCCTAACGTTACTGTGAAATCTTTTCTGTTTTGGCTCAGTGCCTGTCTGGTCAGCTGGCCGCGTGCTGCAAACAAAATATGTCATGATTTTGTCATCCAAACAGGAAAATGAAAACTAGAGGATTTAACATACTGGCACAGAGAGTTCTTTTAGTTGTGTGGGTTGTGGTTTGTATTTACACATTATTTTAAACCAGTTCCACTATTTGTTTTGAGGAAATTGCGTGTCTTGTCTGTACAATGACATTTCTCACAGTGTTATCTTCAACATCAGTTTTGAGGACACTGACTTTAAGTGCACTGGTGGCCTTATTCGTCCTCTTTACTTCTTCTCCTGTTCCTTCCCCTTATTGTTCCCTTTGTGCTTTTCTTTTCCTCTTCCTGTTTCTTATTCTTCATTTTCCTGTCAGTTCCTCCTCACTGTCTTCCCTCCCTCTGCTTTTTCTTACTCCCTTTACTCCCTCCTCATCCTCTTGCTGCTCCAACCCCTATGGATAAGGAGTTAACCCATTTCTTGAGAGTGTTGTTTTGTTTGACTTTGTTTTCTCACCCTTCTCTGCTTTTCTTTTCCCTTTTCTCTCCCTTTCTTTTTTTCCCTTCACATGTTTTCCTAATCTCACTCCCTCTTTTTTTGCTCTTCTTTCCTATCACTTTTATAGTCGGTCTCACTCTTTCTCTCTCCGGCTCTCTCCTTTCCATTTATTATCGCCAGCTGAGAAAAACAGAGGAGTCTTTTGGCGCCGAGCCAGAGCAAACACTGATATCCAACCAGCCCCCCCCCCCCTCACTGCTCTCTCCTTCCATTGGCAGCTGTCCATAACTAAACACACAATGTAACAGTACAGATACACACACTCACACACACACACACATACACACACTCCCCGGAGCGTCCACTGTAGGTGTTTGCTTGGCTGACATGCTCTTCTATGATTGCAGTGGTCTGTACGGTGCACTACAGCCTGCAGCTGTGGACCTTTCCAAAGCTTAGGCTGCAGCCAAGCAGAAACAGCAACAAACTCTGGACGGGCAGATAATAAACAGACACTTTTGGTCTTTTACACGGCCTCTACAGTCATTTTCCCTGGCAAATTTTTATAGAGGATTGTTTGTTTTTTCAGACCATATGCAGAGAAAGAGTGGAATGGTAGGGACAAGGTCATGTCATGCAACAGAAGCAATAAGTCAGATTAAAAAGAAGATATTTATAGCAGATGGAATGAGTTTATCCCAGAGAATCATCAAAAACACAAGGAAACTGTTGAGCAGCTGCAGCAGTAGTTGCAGTATCATTAAGTTCCTTCCTATTGTCATATTCTTGCATGTCATTGCATGACACGATTTCTTTTGCTCTGTCCTGAGTTTTGTTTTGCATTTAGCTTTTATTATTTAGCCTACTTGTACTATTTTTTGTGTTTTTACTGTGTTGATGTTTTCTCAGGGTGGTTTATTTTCCCATTACCTGCACATCTTTTGTCTTTTCTCCACACTTTTTGAGTTGCACAGCTCCAGGAGAGCTGGGATCAGTCTCTCATGTCTGCAAGCTTTTGTACTGCCGTAGTATTAGAAGCAGCACGCTGAGTTCCTGCCAGGTGTTCTGCAGCCCTTACCTCTGACCTTTACTGTGGAGGAAGACGGTAATTCCTCCCAGAGGATGAATAAAGAACAAAACAAGTATTGTATTTACTGTCTTATTCTGAGGGAAAGAATAGGTTGTCCACACACTGTAAATGTAAGCTCCCAAAAGAGTCATGATGCAAACATAAACATTGCATCATGACATTTTTGGGGAACTGCATTAACCTGTTCTCTAGAAATTTTGTCTATATGTTGCTGAACTGCTTTGTTAATTACATTGTTGTGGCAATGTAATCACCGCCTGGATTATGTTCAGTGAAAACGTTTCTTTCCAGTAATAAAACACCACATTCATTAAAGGCTGAGGAAAGGAGGCCGTTGGGGGAAATGGCAGGTGGACACTGACAAAACTTCAGATTCACAACCAGACTCCTGTCTTAGGTTTGGGCAAAAAATACAAATGGTTAAGGTTTGGGAACAACTGTGATTTTGGTCACACTTTATTAATAAAAGAAACATTACCAAAGACTCCTCTCTCAAGGCCCAGACACACCAAAACGACTTCAGAGAATTAGCAGCAACGAAAGCCCCCCTGCTGCGTCGCCTCATGTTGCCTGTGTTTAGGTCAAAAAGTTGCCCATGAACACACCACAAAGACTTTAACCAATGGCAAACTAGCTTGTATGCTCTGCGCCTGCGTGAGAGGAAATAACCCTCCACACCAGCAGTAATAGTCATACAAAAAGGGAAACTGGAACACCGTCTTGCTGCTAGTTAGCCAGTTAGCACATTAACAACACAATCCAAAGAAGAACGCACAAGTTTGTTAGCATTTTGTTTACTTTCCTCACTTCTGTTTTTGTTCTTGTGTGCTGAGCTGAACTGCCAATCAGAGTGATTCCTTTCACCGACGGGCTCCACTGTGCTGATGCTAATTAAACATGTTGAATCTGCAGAAAAAAAAAGTGGTCTAGCGCTAACAAAGGCCAGCGTTGTGGGATACACTGCAGCAACGAGGGCCATGGACGCTAACCAACAGCCTAACATTGACCGACAGCCGACCCATGGCTTGGTGTGTCAGGGCCTTTAAGGTTCAATGTTACAAAAATAATGCTGTCATCACTATGACTGGATACTGTATTGCAACTGAAGAAGACTGTCAGTGAACATTTTGCTGATAAATTCAGTATTAACATTTTGCAACAGTTCCTCATTATGGTAAAAGAAAACATTGCGATGGGCATCATGTTCCTCTAAAAGCACATTTGCTGTTTAAATTAGCTGCATGTAAATGTTTTGCCTAGGAGAGAAGGCTGTGAGTGTGTGTCAGTGTTTTTTTCCCCTTTTAATGCTGTCTCTGTCCAACCCTACAGTGGTTAAGTGTTTACCCTATCTATAATCTTTGTTTGTCAAAAAAACACCACACATGTTTACGTCAAAAACATGTTTTTCGTAGACAAAGCCTGTTGCAACATGCTGAATTTGTAGAAAAAGGAACAAAACAGTGTTTTGCAAGGCTATTGCAACAAGTATGCTTACTGCAGTTTATTGCAGAGATGAAACGACATGTATCCTCCAATCTTATCTGATACAAATGGATTTTGTACAAAACTTTGTTGCTGTTCATTTTCAATTTTCCTGAAATTTAAAAATAGGATTTTGTTTATAATTAGTCTTCTGTCTCTGTTTATGCAGCCATACAAGGAGAATCATTCCCTCACAACCAGTGTTAGAATGTATTACTCACTCTACTCATTACTCATCAGACGCAGTTATGAGTTAGATTACTTGCCGCTCAATTATTCAAACCTTAATTTCCTGATTTTAAACTGCCCTGACTGCGTCTTGTCTTTGTGCCAAGGGAATGCAAGACTAAATATGCCCTGGACCTCTCTACTGCCTGCACAGACATGAAATTAATATAATTATATTTCCATATAGTTACCTTAACGTAAGGTCAGGGAGCAGATGAGGTTATCTCCCAAAATGTTTTTTTTGCTTGAAGCCATCTTAAGTCACTTTCTCACTTTTCCAGATCAAATCCACAGATTCAAACCACCTCTTAGTCACAACAGCTGCACATATGTCTCTGAGGAAAACCTTCAATTGTTTCCACACACACATGCTGACAGCTCGTTAATGACAGGTAATAAAGGTTGTGTAAACACATCTGTTGGCGCTGAGTTACCAGACAGTAAAAGGTTGTAAAACTGCAGGCCATCAGGCCCAGCACAGAGCACCCATTATCAGCCCAGTGTCCTCGCTTTGAGCGCCGACCCTCTGTGGCAATTCAGTTGCTCGTCACCGCAGTTTGTTTTTGTTTGGTTGTTTTGTCTTGATTGTGAAAGACTGTTTGAGGGATACCCTTGAGTTTGGAAGTCCTCCCCTTTTTCTGTTTCCTCATTGTGTTTTATCACTTTACACTGAAGGTTTGCCATAAAAATCCAATGACAAATGATTTGGAGACTGAAAATCCAACATGAAAACGTCTGTGGAGAGCTCTTATAAAAGGCAATACAATGAACAGGGTGGATATCTTTCTTCCCAACACAAGCTGTGCAAAGTAGTAGTTTCATACACTGTAAAATTTAGTACGTTTGCAAACTTAAACCCACATTTGAAAGTGTTTGTTGCTTCACAAACAAAGCAATACACATGTAAACATTGACTTTTCAAAGCAAAATGCAAGAGAGTAGCGCCAGCCCATCCCCCGTACACCTATCAACACACACGCATACAGACACACACTCGTAGGAAACAGTAATGAGCTGGTGGGCAGTAGCATCTCCATACTTAAGCAGGTCGTCTGAGCATTGTATGGGCATGTCTACTGGGAATAGGTGCCACATGGCTGATAACCAGATCTGCCTCACACCCTGAACAGATGGCACTGGGCGTATCATTATTACTGCTGAAGTGATCTCCAAATGAGATGAAACCAAAAGCAGTGATTAAGAACAATCAATAACAGTGATTAAACGAGATTTGACACAAAGGACGGGACGCCAGGACGCTATGACAGAAGGGTTAAACACGTCCCAAAGCACCTATTACGAACAGCGCAGAGCTTTCTCCAGTTTAGATGTGAAAACATGGCTGTTGGACAAAAACACGGAGAAGGAAGGATGCCATTAACGTGCAGATTAAATTGACTCAAACATGGGTGATGCAAATGAATACATTGATTTCAATGACCTTTTGAAATCTAAATCGAACGCTGATGGCAGTAAAAGAGCCCTGAAAATGTATGAGATGATAAGCTTCACTTTTGGGGAACTGTTATGTCATCCATGTTACAGTCTATGTTTTTTTTTTCAGTTCAACAACATTACTAAATTAAGATCTGTGGTGACTGAAGCTGAGATGAAGATGTTTAAACATGCTTTAAATTCTTGTGGTTTAGATTACTGTAATGTTTTTTTTTTTTACCTGTTTGAATCATACAAAACTGTCTTTAAACTGTCCAAAATGCAGCTGCCCTGCCCTGCCCGGTTACAAGACGTCACATATCACACCAACTTTATCCTCACGTCACTGACTTCCTATTAAATTTTGTATTCAGTGTAAAGTACAGGCACTAACTGTGAGCCCTGCATGGTCAAATGGTGCATTTCATTCATGTCGGAAGTAGATGGGAATGATGATACACCCCAGTGAACTGCATTCAAATTCGACAAGTCCGAAAACCAAAATGTTGTCAGCAATACTAGTCCAAGCCATGTTACCCATTGCTAGCATTACCAGTTAAAAAAAGAATGCACTATGATGTATTTTGCATATACAAACGCCATAGAAACTTGTTCACGGATAGAAGATGAACAGGACTGTGTTTGACTGTTTTAATGGGACACAAATTAGACAGAGGTGCTACTTAATGGTTGATTACTACAGCTTTCACGACTGGTGATGCATGAAGCAACCTTGAAGCATCTTGGGTTTTGGGGGTTAATGAGGTTCCTCTGACTTCAGAGGGTGTTCCAGTGGAAATTTCGGATGGGGACTTGGAAATTTCGACTTCTCAATGCATATCGAACACACCATAACTCCCCATCACTGACCTCCTCCCCCCGTATATGCCAAATTAGCTCTAAAAACATCTGGGCTAAAGTTACTAGACTCCAACTCACTTTAAAACTCGAGGTGACCTTGTCTTTCAAGCTGTTGGAATGTTTAAAATGTTTTTATTCAGCCCAAACCAAACAGCTAATAGCATGTTTATTTGTCTCTGTCCTTATCTATTTGCTGCTGCTATGTTTTATCTTCTCGGACCTGCTAGCTGTCTTTTTGATTGTTTTTATTGTGTTTTTAATGTTGAGCACTTTTTGATTTTATATCTGTATCTGCGATTACTCACGCACTTATAATTTAAATTCCCCTATTACATTCGACACAGTGTTTGACCGAGGTAAACAGAGGCAACTCAGAGCCCACGCTCTGATTTAATAGGCTGACAGGCTGAGGAACGCCTGTTCAGTCTTGCCTGTGGGACTCTAAATCTTCTGTGTGACGGCAAAAGCTGATATTCTTCAAATAAAATGTGAGAGGGGTCAGACGTTATCAGGCAGAGGACAACATTCTTTAAGTAAAGGCAGTTTGGAAACCCAACTCAAATGTTTGACTTACAATCTTTGAGCAGATCCGTAGCAGCCTAGCTGGTCTATAATCTCTTCAAAATGAAGACAAATGTGCGTCTGTTTCCAAAATGGGCGGATGTTGTATTTGGATTGTGCTAATAATGAACAGCAGAATGGATTATTCGACAGAACATAGAAGTCGTACTTGCAGTAGCTGACTGTTTACTGCTGCAGCTCCCTCCATTAGTGATATCTCTTCTTTATGTGCTAAGCTTTTGGTACCGTTGATTTAACTTAATGCTCATATCTTAATGTAATCATTAGGGTGGAATCCATTTTAAAGCACAATTCAGAATACACCATGTGTGAAAGGAGCCAACAGAGAGGTATTAGGCTTTCAGAAAATGTAGAGGAGAGCACAGAGGGAAAAGAAGATATGGTGCTCTTAACAAGCACATACAGAACACACACACACACACACACACACACACACACACACACAATATTGGCACTGAGAGCACAACCTGTCTATCCCAAAGTTCTCGGAGCGATTCCAGGTGCTTTTGGCATCCTGTCCTTTCCTTCTCTGCAGGGACTATGAATTAAAAATTATATAAAATAAAATGTTGGCTGCGTCTCAAGGCCAATGCAGCACATGTGGTATTAATCAAATCCACACCTTGGGGAAGGACATGGAGGGTGATACGGAGAAGAGAAAGAGAAGGAGGCAGAGACAGAGATGAAAAGTGAGAGTGGGAAAGTGCATAAAGAAAAAAAAGGAGAGACTGTTAAACAGAGAGCGACACACATAAAAATCGGACTGCTTTTGCTTTAATGTGTGGAGGATTTACTTTACTATTTTTCTTTTCCTCAATCCGTCTACATCCTCCCCTCAGTGTGAATGATTGAGAGATCTGGGACATGAAGCAGAGCCAAAAGGAAAAGTGAGCAGAGCGATGTGTACTGGCTTGTTTTCATTCAGCCTCTCTGACTTGTTTATGTCAAGTCAGCAAAGTGGTGGTCGGGGGCTGGGCGAGGTTTTCTGTTTGTGTGTGTGTGTGTGTGTGTGTGTGCGCGTGTGTGCTATGAGTTTGTGTGCATGTGTGTGTGTGCTAACAACATGATTGTTTAGCAATATATGTAAAAGTTTACAAGGAACAGGTGAGCAATAAAAGAGTGGTGTCCTCCCTTTCAGTGATAAAGCACTGATATAAAAAGTGAGGGTGAGACACATCCACACTAGTTTAACTTTTTATCTGAGAATGGTGTTTTAACATGGAAATGATCTTCATTCACATGAGCATTTGAGATCTGTTTCACAAATAATCTGTGACCTTTCTGTAAACAGGAATCAGGTTGTCTAGCCTGTGTTTGGTTGCACAGTCACAGAAAATAATACACAGAAAGAACAGCAATGGCAAAAAGTAAAATCAGAGACTTTGATTAGACCAATGATAAGGTGGAACTTTTACTGAAAGTTAAACATGTGTATAAGGCTGTCAAGGCTGTGGAAGACATTGATTAAGAGACATTGAAAAGCAAAGACGGCAACACATCTGAGTGTGACAGGTAGCAATATCTGTTGTCAAAAGAGTACCGGCACAAAAAGGATAAAACCATGACAGGTATGTAAAGTTTTAGACCTTGCTATAATGTTTTGACTGATGACTGATAAGACCCAGTTGGAAAGCAAACGTGGATGATAGTGTCACTGTATATGACTCTGCATATGCTGGAGTGGTGTGGATATTAGGCGGAAACTTGGCAATAATTATGCTGATGAAAAAGTATTAATGAAGACGTAGCCATAAGCCCTTTTTAGATTGCCTAATGAAGGCGGGAATGTTGGGCCAGCATTCGTCCTTGCTGTCCTGTATAAAATGTATGATCACAGAATGTGAGGACAGAATTGCTCTGCCTCTGAGCTAGCTGTGACGGTAGCAACAGCACCAAATCTACATCTGTGTAAAGAGGACAACCAGCATGGAATGGGATGAGTGGGATGTTTTGACAGTGTTATGTGTACAACCCACCACTGGCAGATTTTGAAAGCAGTTAGCAGCTTACACAAAGAAGAGCAGCAGCCAAAAATGTTCATTAATTGGGGACGGGGCTACCTGGTCTCACTCCAAAGTAGTCAAAATCTGGCGCTTGGGCAATGACTTGTGGTGTCAGACAGTGACATCAGGAGGAAACAGGTCAGGACAAGAATTTAAGTTAAGGCAGCGGAAGTCCGAGTGAGGCAGGTGGGAGAGGTGGTGGAACACCGACTTTCATCTGGGAGACCGGCGTTGGCATCCCGTTAGATTATAACATTGTTCTTTTTTCCTAAACCCAACCACGTGTGTTTGTTGTTTAAGGACAAAAAACATCAAGTTGCATTGTTGTACCGACATAGTGCGTTTATTTTGAGAGAGGCTGTATGTAAACGGTAAAGTTTCTTGTGAAAACAGGAGTGTATTTTGAAAGAAGACAATGTATTTAACAGGCAGAACTTGACACGGCATCCCAGAACATCAACAACCAATGCACTATGTTATATGTCACACTAGCTGCTGACGCTGTTGTGTTATATGTCATACCTGTCCCACGTCTTTTGCCTCCGGAAATGCTGGCATGTTGTCCAAAATCACACACTGCAGCATTATACTGCTGTTGTTTAGTTCTGTGTAAAAAAGCAAAGCCTGCGTAATGAACAGTCTTCATCTTGGCAGAATTGCAGGATCTCTGTTTAAAAAGAGGTATAGAGAGATTACCAAAGACTGCAGTGAGGTGGGCTTTAAGATGTTATATGTAATAGGTGTGAGCCACATTAATGAAAGAAAACAAATGATTAATTTATCAATTGATTAGTTTAATTGACTGAAAATGTTTTGGTTTTGGACTGTTGGTCAGGTGAGACTTGAAAGTTGTAAAAACTCGTGAACTAGGTAAGAGTGGACTTACTTCTGGTCAAAAGGTAGGTTCAGTACACAGAGGGTCTATCAGTGGAGACAAGCAAATCCAGTAGGGATGAGGCAGAGGCAGAGTCAATCACCAGGCTAAATTAAGAAAACCAAGAAGAGGACACAGGTAAACAAAAGGCTGAAACGCCAGACACACAAGGAGCTAACATGATAGAAAACAAGACACACATGAAATACTCTGGTGAGGAGAAGGATAACAAGACACAGGTGAGGCTAATCAGGGTGGGACAGACAATCAGACACAGGTGAAGTCATGAATAATCTGTTGCTGCTGCCCATGTTTCTGTTTAATTGTGCAATATATTGGTGCAATATAAGGGGTCTGTGCAATTTACAAGAAGTACGTTATGAATGATCTTGTTTTTATACTAGTTTTAACGAACGCATACTCTTGTTTTATACCAGTTTCAATGAATGCGTGCCCTTCATCTTATACTGGTTTTAATGAATGCATGCTTTTGTTTGTTTTATACTAGCTTTTAACAAGTGTTTTTGTTTTAT
>JAPZEB010000023.1:26651427-26664949 GCA_029783705.1 Chaetodon striatus
AAATTCATTTTTTAACCTCCGTGCCCAGGGACTACAGGTGGAAAATTACATTTTTTCTACAAGCTGATAGATTACATGTCTTCTTGTTTTATAAAAAGTGCATTGTCTGTGTACAGATAACAAAACATAACATAAATCTCTTCACAAAATGTCATAGATTTCCATCAGTAAGTTGTTAAGATATGTTAGTCTGGAGCCCACTGACCGATATCACTATACCTACAGTCGCAATGTGGCTAAAAATATGTCGGAAAAAGAGGTTCATATGTCACGTGTTATTATTCTGTTTTTTTTTTTTTTAAAACCTTGATGAATATTTTATCCTTGTTGTAGAGCTCTTAAAAAAGGGCAGTTAAGACAAAAGTGGTTATAATTATAAGATGGACTCTTCTTCCTTTACTTCCAGTTTTGGGGGGATTTGGTTCACAATCTTGCCGCCCTAAACGTGACTCTAAAAAGTCAAGTTCTGTCCTCCCTCCTCCTTCTGAAAATGACTTTGAGTCGACGTGTGTTTTTTTGATGTTGCATCTCAGGGGATAATAAATAAATCTCACCAAAACACATTTTAAAGTTTGAATATAATTGGAGGAAACCAGTGACGACAATTTCATATCCAGCCCTGTCTGTTTTCACATGGGAAATTTCATGAGCGAGACACCTGCCAGCCTGAAGAGAAGCAACGTGACCTGATGAGACGGCGCACTTCCTGGCGCGACACCGCCCGTCTGGCAGGAACACGCACAGGAAACAGGTTAGTGAAGTGGCTGGTGTGTGTGTGTGTGTGTGTGTGTGTGTGGACAGGCTACACCCTCAGGAGTGTGCCACCGCGGCAACTGTCTTCGTGGGAACAATACCACCTGTCGCTCAGGGCTACCAGACAATGGAGGCCAGATGGGGAGCAAAGGGTGGAGGACGGAACCAAATGCCGACCTAAGCAGAGGCATCAAATCAAAGTCTTTAGGTATTCCTGATGCCAGGAGCCTATGGTTTTATTGTTGATCAGTGTTTGTATGGGTAATACAGTACATGGCCATCTGTCTTTCTCTTCTTTTAATCTGTTTTTGTCTCTTTGTTTCTTTGTCTCTCTCGCTCTTTGATACACATGCATACATGTGCAAGATCAGGTCATCTGGTGATTTTTTTAGGAGGCAAATTTTTATTATCAATGTGAAGTATAAAAAATAGTGATGAACATTATTTACATTTTTTCATATTTTTGAGATTGAAGTTAAACTGACAGCAGCCCAGTTGTCAATAGAATATATCAGTATTTTATGTTCATGAATTTTAAAAGTGATGTGGTTTATGAGCTTTGTCATGGAAGGTGGAGGGGATGATGGATGGCGGGACACATTGGCGAGATTCCTGACAAGCTGCAGACCACTGTAAGAGACCAACAAAAGGCGAAACTGGTTGTTTTTTTAGTGAGTCACTGCTGTGTTTCCTGTGGCTGTTTAGCCACCAAGTGTGGATATTTTTTGGCAAACCATCGCTGTTTTACCACTGGGTATGATGCCATGACATTTTGGTTTTTTTTACCAAAAAAATTATTTGTTTCTAGTTGAAGCTGTGCTGGGTTTTTTAAGCCATAGTGTTTTTCTGATCATAACCAAGTGGTTTTTGTGGCTATATCAAACCACACATAAACCACAGCATTATATAAAGTTACATAAAGCCAATTTGCTGAGGGTTCAAAGGGTTAACATGAATCCAGCATCTTATTAACAAAGATAAATTTGCCTATTCATAAATACTATTTAATTTACAGTGCACATCTAGAAAGGTTAACTATTACCCATAAACCCTTGTCCAATAATGTGAGCCAGCTGACACTAAATCACTGTGTGGCACCCTTTTTTTTTGGCAAACTGGGCAATTAGCTGTCATATTATTCCAAGTGTACGCATATTCATGTGAGCCACAGTGGATTGTTTTGTAACTTTTCCAACAAAAGACTATGACACACCATTCGCCGCAGAAGCCAACAACAAATGTGAAGTGGGTGTGAAGCTAATGCACCTACCCATGTTACAGCTGCTGCTGACTTGGGGTCACTGCTCTGTCTGTCTTTGAGTTAAGGGGTCCCAGTGGAAACACTGATCTCAAAATACTATTAGAATCAGAATAGTAGATACAACTGGGACACTGCATGAATGTTTAGATATGGAAAAGATTTCTTAAATGAAAATGTCTCGCTCCTTACCCCACATAATGTATTTAAAATTTACTTTACAGAGTCTTACGATGTCTATGATGTTGGAGTGAGAAAAAGTGATTTTTAAAACACAGCTGTGTTTTTATTCTTTAACTTTGGGAAATGTAAAGTGTGACTGACGATTGTTTTGGTTCTTACACAATATAAACACCAGCTGTGTTGTGGAGTCTGTCCATGCTGCTGTAGTCTGATCGGGAAGAGTAGAAACGTTTAGAGAGAGAGCCTCTAAGCACTTTAACATTAACAAGTGATATATAAATCTCAGCATCCTCTGACTCCTCAAGTTGATGTATTACCGTCTCAGAGTGAGAGACAGTTGCCTTCATCACTCAAGTCTGCAACTGCAAACTCAAGCAGAGTTACTTTGAGAGATCAGGTCGTCATTTAAATGTCACTGTGTCTGTCTCAAAGAAGTATAAGCAGAAGCTGCCCTTTGGCCTGGGAATGTACTACTGGCCAAAGATTCAGTCACAATCCCCTACTTCTTCTTCCTCGGCCATATGACTTTGTCTTTGTCTTCGAAAACATTCCTCATTTCCTCTCATGTCCTACGCACCGTCTGTCTAAGCGATCCCCCCTCCTCTTTCTAAAGAAGCAGGATGTGAGGAAATGTTTGTGGATCAGTAAGATAAACCATACACTTACTTTTAAATATGAAACATGTCAGTCTTTACAGCGACATAAGCTGCATATCTATTAGGTGGAAACTGCTGCGTGTATATCTTTCAGAGTCAGTTATTTTAAATTGAAATTACAGGATAATTTCAGATTAAATTTCCTTACATTTCTTGAATTTCTACCAAGGATCTCATAATCAAGCCAACACTATAAAGCAAGATGCCTTTAATTAATTCAAACTGCACCATGTATATTGTTAAATGAGAATAAAAGTTATAAGACTGGAATCTGATTTGTCTTGAAATGCTAAGATCAGAATTTGTAAGATGGACAAGATGGATGGATTACTGAATGGGCCCACTGGGCACAAGCCCCCATGGCCTTCACCTGCAAATTTTCATTTAAATGAACACATACTGACCACAGAGAGACTCTACATGACCACAAAGAGATGCAAAAGAACCAGAAATAGACATGAAATGACCAAAAAAGACATCAAATATCACACAGGGAAGTGGTTGAGTACGACGGTACTTAATCACCAAGGTTATGCCTTATGGGGGACCAAACAGAATTGCCAAATGTGTGAAAATATGACCTTGTTTTGATAAGAGTAGGGGGTGTCACAGCTGCTCAAATGATCCTCAGATTTGGGAAGAGTACATCACCTCCAGATTTTGAAAAATGGAAGGAATCTATGTGTCATGCAAACACGTTAGCTAGGGTCAGCAATGACGTTGAAAGCATGGGCAGGCTTTTTTGTATGTAATATGTCTATATGTCTGTTGAACTGTCATGATGTGGTGTTTAGTTGTTCCACTGTGGTTGCTAAATTACTATTAAAGGGTATAAGCATGTGTAGCTACCAGGTGCCTGCGGATATGGTGGGCTCCAATTACAATAGTCAGCTTGTTCAGATTTGACTGAATAGACAAACAAAAACAAGAAAAAACACATAAAATGACCTCAAAAAAAGAAGAAAAAAGAAAAAAAAACCCAAAACCTAAGTCTATGTCTTTCTATTGTGTAGGAGAGGTGGTGGGGCCATTTATATATCTCTCCCCTGGGGCCCACTGTCTGATATTCGGCCATGGTTGACAATGATAATAATATAGTGTTTGGTTGTTTACGAGAATTGCTGTAATATTTATCCTATTACTCACAGTCTACTGGCAGAGCTACAGGAGGACAATCAGAGAGAATAATATTAAAGAAAATATGTATAAGTTAACACAATAATAGGCACACAATATCATACCGAATAAACGTATTTGTAATTTTTCCTTCTTAAAAGTGTCCATTTGCGCTCATCAGCCACTTAACTTCCATTCAGACCCACAATACCTAAGACCATTCACTCTGTTATCATGGCAAGGGGTCATTCTAGTCCATTTTTTCCAGTAATTAGACCGGCACGATCGCCCAGTTCCCATAACTTGTATGATTACCCCATGAAAAGAAATGGTACGCACAAGAGAGCAGACGTTTTTGTTCCCTTTTTCTTTCTTATAAACGTCTGTGCATTCAAGTATAAATCTAAGCTATCCCTGTCACACATGCCACGCTGCTATTGGCAGTATTGCAGTGAAGGCTGAATGGAACAGGAGAATGTGGGAACTGGAGGTTTTCTGCCCTGTCAGGGTCGCCATCTGCTCTTTATCCACGCTGGCACCAAGCCCTGGTCCGGCCCTTGGCACCTACACCCACACCCACACACAAACACACACACACACACACACACACACATTGCATACACAGTATAATTGTAACTTTGCAAGACAAACAATTTATGAAGCAAACAATGCATCTTAACAACAAATATGAGAATATTCTAATGTAATTTTAATCCAAGTGAGTGGGTTTGCATATTTAGTTTCCAACAAAGTCTCCGGCTTTTTATTTGAAATGAGTCAGTGAATGGAAGAACAAGAGTAAGTGTTATTTTGTGGATGTTCTGGTGTTTGCGGAAAGGGGGGTGCTTGAGTTTGTGTGAGTGTGTATTTGTATGCAAAACAAAGAACATGTCTTAGTGTTTGAGTGGAAAGACAAGAGGGCCATACGTATTTTGTGTGTTTGTGTGTGTGTGTGTACCTCAGTGTGAATGCAAACCCGAAGCGATTGGCTTTTGTTTTTCCAAGTAGTTGGTGGGGAATGTGCGTTACAAGCGCGTTTCACTCCTTTTGGGTTACTTGGCTCTGTCCGAGCGTTAGTGCGTGTGTGCATGTGTGTGTGTGTGTGTGTGTGTGTGTGTGTGTGTGTGTGCGCCTGGTGATGATGTTGGTTCCCAAAACAAAACCAGCAGCTGTTTTTACAAGCTCACACACACAAACCCATTCATCTGTTGTCATCTTAGACCCCCCTTTTTCCTCCTGTAGCCATTTCTTTACACTTTCAAATAAACAAAAGTAAAAGATTTTGTAAATAAACTGGAGAAAATCATCAGAAAGCACAAGATGTTTGTTGTAGCAATAATACAATAATACCGTGTGATGAGGCATTCTCTCGTACAGAAAATAATCATTAGCATGAGAGCTTTTCAAGCAACAGTTACCGACCCAAATGTTGTGGCTACAACAAATCCTCTCCAGTTCACTTTTACTGTACATATGTACAAGGGGCAGTGAGGAGAAAACAATGGTCTCTCACTAGCTCCATAGTGACAGAAAGAGTTGGCATAGCAACCATCGAAGCACAGCTTGCTGAGGTTTACAGCTGGTACCACATCTGTGACCAATCACATTATTCGGCTAAAACTTCCCGTTGTATAACGGCATTTAAAAACATCACTCATCAAAAACTCACTCGGAAGGCATGAGGAGTTATGGAGGAGTGTGACATGAAGAATGAGAAGAGCTATAAGGACGACAGGTTTTTTTTCCATGTCAGTAAAACATAGTGCTGTTGCTTCAACAGCTTCAGCAGCTGCAGGATATTACCGCTGTAGACAGAGACAAGAGAAAGCATGAGTAAATATATATGCGTGTTGAGCACTGCTGAAAAACAAGAGCTCTGTTACTTAGTGAGCAAGTGAACATCTAAAACTACAACATTTCTGGCATGCTGATATATTTGTATTCAGCTGTACTGCATGTATAAATCACAATATGTAGAATGTATATATATAGTAACATCACAGCTTCACTGTTTTATTACAGCTCTGTCTTACTTCCTACCCACATGTCTAAGTCAACAAGATTTATTTTCACCCTGAGACACTTAAGTAAATGGCTGAATCTCTTTTTGGCACACAAAAAAGCAGCTAATCATTGCCAACATCAAGTAAGGAGTGGGACAGACAGAGCCCAGGTGCCTCACCTGAGGCCACATTGACACTAATAACATGTTCATTTTAAAACATCAATCTCTGTACGCTCACAGCATTTTAACACTGTTTCAGAAATAATCTCTGTCAATATTAACATGCCTGAAAACACATATCACATGACCATTACTGTACACTGGGCATGCATGTACTGGTGTCAACAGGTAGCAGGTTGTCTTCTCTGCGGTTGGTTGCTTAGTTACAGAAAATACTACAGACATGGCAAAAAGTAAGACCAGAGATTTATTTGCTTGGACTAAAGATGGGGTGGAACTGTTACTATAAGTAATACAATTAGGCTGTCAAGGTGGAGAAAACATGAGCCCCTTGTACATTTCCAGTTTAAGGGGAGAATATTGTGCTGTTATGGTGTCTTGCCTCACTATATATATATAAGGTACGATCACAGAATGGGGGGACAGAGTGGTCTCACCTTTAGGCCGCCATGGAAGGTGATTGGGTTTACTTTTATCAATGATTTTGCAAAAAACTCTTTCTATCCACTCTATGGACTGTTTTGGAAAAGCTCAGTTTTTGGCTGAGAAAAATGATGCTTTTTTAAATCTAGACATCTTAATGTGGACGAACCCTCAGCTGTGGTCACTGGGAATAATCTAGTTAAGACAGATAATCTCACAGTGTGGCTAAGTGTTAAACCCCTTAACTCCCAGTTTACATGCGGTTTGTAATCAGATTCCCTGCCTAGCTCCTCCACGTGTGTCCAACGTCTTTATCAGTCTTCTGCAAAGTATTTCATGCAAAGATGTTCTATGTAGAACAAAAGTCTTATTTACAGTGATTTCTCACATGTGGAAAAGGATTAAAAAAAGAAAAGGATATTAAGTAATATTAATAAGCATATTAAAACAAAGCAAAACAAACTTTAATGTTATCATTATTCTGTCTAGAATCCTGCTATTTAATCTGGGTTATGCTTCATAGTATACTTAACTTGAAAGACAAAATCAGGCCTTTTATTTACATGTAGTCCTCTGAAATCAGTGAACCAATCAAACACATGTACTGAAAACCAAAAATAAAGGTCAAAGTCTCATCAGAGTTGACTACAGACGCTGACAGACAAACCACATGACTGCATGTCACTGCTGTTGTTGGTCATGGCTTGTGTGTGTGTGTGTTTTAATGTGTATATGGATGTGTGTATTTGTGGCTTAGGAGTCAATCCCTCCAAACAGGGCTGTCATTAACCCTTGTAGCTCTTGAAAGACCACCCAGATGTTGTGTGTAAGCGTGTGTGTGTGTGTGTGTGTGTGTGTGTGTGTGTGGCCTGCAGACTGGCTTTGTATTGTGCGCGATCTATCCACTCCAGCCTGTCCATTTGTCCTGCTAAGACAACAATCCCATTTAGGGGTGGAATAGAGGACCGTATTATCACCATGGTTACACACAGCTCTCAAAATGGAGGGAAAAAGTTTACAAGAAACATTCATCAAGATAAACAGAAATGTAAAAGATGATATGAAACTGTGGCATGACAGTTGCAACCATTACTGCCCTTTTGTCTGACTTCATGTCTGTGCCCTAATGTGACACTTCCTTTCTTCGTCTTCCCCCCTCATGACCCAACAACAGGACACTTGAGGGCCCTACATGCCCTCTGGTTGGCCCTAAGACCTGGTTGGCTCAGATGCTCGTTTCTTGGCCAATGTGCCGTCTGATTGGCCCAAATACCCATCTGGTCAACCTAAATGGCCCTCTTTTCAGCTCAAGTGTTGCTCTGCTTGGGGCGAAATTTAACTTTTGAGCTGCAAATGCATGAGGTGCCCCTTTTTCATTTTTGTCCCTCGGTCTATGCACGCTGTGAAGAAACTGGGCTGTAACTAGGCCTGACATGATAATCACGTTATCGTCTGATCGAGGTCATCATGACCATATATTGTGTGACACTGCCCATTGTGTTTACATGCCTGTTTGTTAACATAAGAATGTCACCGACATTTTAGTCAACATAATGCCAGAATAAACAGCAGTTTTCCTGACCATTTTAAGACTTGGGTGCAGTGCCTATGCGTTTTTTCCCCTAACAGCTCCTAAGCTTAAAATAACAGAAAAAAAATATGCTGAGCCACATTTTCCTTTCATATCTGGTTGTGCTGCTTCTGTCCTTTTATCTGCTTCCTGTGTCGAGGCCCAGACACACCAAACCGAGATCATCTTGTGATGATAAAGGCCAACTGTTGCTTCGCCTCACACCGCAAAGACTACAGCCAACGGCCAATTAGCTCCTATGTTCTGCACCTGAAATGATATGATCACTTCAAAGCCCAGCCACACCAAACTGACATCAAAAAAACTAGCGGCGATGAAGGCCAACTGTCGCCTCACATCCCTGTGTCTCTGCCAAAAAGTTGCACCTGAACACACTACAAAATTTATAGCCAACGGTCAATTAGCTCAAGCGTTCTGCATCTGTGTGAGAGGAAATAACTCTATACCAGTGGTGGCAGGGAAATCAGAAGACCGACATGAGGGATTCAAGACACTAGTTAGCCACTTAGCATGTTATCAAAATGACCCGATGTTGACAGAACAAATGGTGTTTACCATGTGCTACTGAAAAATAGCGCAAACAATTAAGAACCATTTCTGCTAAAGAGCTAAGTGGCTAAAAAATTTTTTACAACAAGTTTGTTTCACTTTCACTCCCTCTTGACTTTAGCTGTTTGTTTGCTTTCCTCACTTCGGTTTCTCTTCTTGTGCATTGAGCTGAAGTGCCATTCAGAGTGATTTCATTCAACAACAGGCTACACCATCTTCAACGCTGAGTCAACATGAGGAATTGCCCACAAAAAGTCGACGAGGGCCAACAACGCAGGACACAGTGCAAAAACTAGGGCGACAGATGCTCACCAACAGCCTAACATTGACCAATGGCTGACCGTTGGTGTTTCACAGTGAATGTGACTCAGGCAGCTCCTCCTCACACGAACATATGTTAATTTCTTATTTATTTTAGATATTTTAATCTGTTTTCACACTCCAGTTCCATGTCTGCATATTATTAAGAATTAAAAGTTTGTTGCTCTTTTAAAAGGATGAACTTGCATTATTATATTAATATTATATCAGTGGCATAAAATGGACTTAAAATGACAATAATATTGTTTGTTGCATTTTTTTCTGTAACAATACATTGTCCACAAAAATTAGTTATTGTGACAGGCCTAGTTGCAACAGCAGCAAACCTTAAAAGGAAAGAAGAAATAAATAATTACCACAACAGAATGCAAATGGTAGGTATAACAACCAATCTTAGTTAAAAAAAATTGGCATTAATGGTCAACCTTTACACAGGTTTGTCATGTGTCACTTTGAATAACTATTAAATACACACAGGAGTAAAGTATATTTATAGTATTAATGTTGTTCATAAGAATGAAAAATGTTGCCAAAGAAAAGAAACCCGCTGCATTACTGATACATTTGTCTTCATTAGAGTTACATGAATAGAAGTGACTGCTCAAACAATGTTTGCTGTTTCATAGGATCTTGTGACTGACCTCAAGTGTTTTGAAACTGTGTGACTGTAGTCCTTAAAGCCTCTTAACAAAAGATTATCCTTGCTCAATTTACTGACAGGAGAGATAAAGCTGTTTACAAAAGGTTTGCTTCATCTTTTACCCTAAAGAAAGCAGATATGTGACGCAGCAGCCTGAGAGGAAGATCATATCACCTTGCTTAAGACTTAATCACATTTTAAGAAACATCCTGGTCTGATTAACTGCTGATTTTGAGCCGTTTTGCACTTTAAGAGTACAGTAGTAGTTAGAGGGAAGTGAGGAAAAGGAGAGTATTTCCTGATCATTCTCCTGACCCTCACCTTGATTTTGTGCTTTCAGATGACAGTCCAGCAGTAACCAGAGCACTACGAGTCTCCTGCAGCTGCTGAAACACACAAAGAGTCCCTTCTTTGTAACTTTATATTCAACACACTGGTCCTCTGCACAGGATATGTTCAAAGATGGAAGGAGAAACAGCATTACAGGGGAGTTTCAAAGGGCAAGCTCGGCTGCGAGACCTCAAACGCACTCACACACACACCTCTCACACACCTGTGCAAACTCTCAGTCGACTTCCTCCAAGTCACACACACACACTTTTCCTGTGGGCCAATACACTGCACAGTCTGTTCTCCAGGGCGTTGGCTGCTGAGCACTTGGTCAATGTGTGCCCAAGTGTAATGCTTCAGTGCTCTGGGACTGGCATGCAGACAACACACACACACACACACACACACACACACACACATGAATATTACATGGTATACATACAGTGGTTTCTAAAGCTTGAACACAGAGACACATTTTTGTGTTGATAGTTTGAGCAAGAATAAAACAATGTCATTAGGGTCAAAGAGCTGACGTAGCCTGTGTGGTTCTGGAAGTTCAATGACAACAGGACTACTTGCAGGGCTAATTGGTGAACTACTGTAGCTGGCCAGCTAACCACTAGCATGCTAGCTGGCCAGGAATATGATACCACTAGCCTGCCACAGTAGCTGTCCAGTTGAGACCATTTCACAGTTTCTGCATCCGCGGGTCAGAGACAGTCTAATTTTGGTCCATATGACATCAGTGTCGTCATCAACCCATGTCTGTGGGGTCCTTGAATGCAGCCCACTTTTTGTAACCATGCGGAATGTAGCCATAGCATGCACACTGACCCCACACACTCCAATCTTTTGCATCATACTCCAGTCCAAAACACGGTTTTCAAGTTAGTTTTGAGTTGGATATTTGACCCACATTCACTCCCGATCCAACACTTTCATTTAGTTTCGTTAAGCTCACCTCCTGGCCCTCTCGTTAACTGCTTGGGTCTGAAGCAGACTCTCAGTTACACGATGAATAAAACCACGTGTGCCCGCGTGACTGCAGCTATCCACGTATGTTCAGTGCGTTAAGTATGTTCAAACCTTTAGCAAGCTAGTCAGCTTGGTCACTTACAGGATGACACAGTCACACAACTGGTATAGGAGACAGGGTTGTCTCTGAAGGACTTGTAATGTAGTCAGCTTCATTTCTTGGTAGTTTAGGGGTCCTCAGCAAGTTCAACACATGTTGAGATAGACTGATATCTCGACACTTTTAGGCACAAAACATTAATAAAACATTATCGTTGCCTGGTCTGTATGTCTTTGGGATCACTGTCTTAGAATTGGGGGACTATGTGTAAAACACTGTTCACCTGAAATGGACACGACCATCCACGAAGCACCCTCAAAGCTGAAATTTGGCACATTAACTCCTGTAGTCATTGTTCCATTTCAGATCCAATGTGCTGCAGCACAGAGTCAGAACAATGAAAACTTCACACCTATTTAACAAAGTCCTGTTGGGCAAAGCGATATGTCCACACAGCTGGGTGGCTGGGAGGGAAAGGAAAGAGCTGGGTGATCTTAAACACACACTTGATCATGCACATACACACATATACAAACTCACACTCACACACACACATACACACAGACATCACCTCCACTGTTTACACACCCCTAAGCAAATGTCTGAGGAACGACGCAGGCGTGAAAATCTAAACAAAAACCTTGTGTTGCGGTCGACATCTCACTCAACATCGAGCCAACATCAGTCCACACCACACAGGTGACATGACACACCATTTGCAAACACTCTAGGTACAAGCCACACACACACACATACACACACACACACACACACACACACACACACACACACACACGTCACATACAATAGATTCATAGAAAATCATCAACCCATGAGTAGTGTAATTAAAATCATTTCCAAGGATATTGCATCGTATATGTCTCTAAATACTGTATCATATTTCCTACACATTCTTTGCTTCGCCGACGTTCTTGCGCTAACCTATATAAAAATGTCAAATTCTACTTTTCTTTGCCTTCCCTCATTTTTTACCTCTTACTTTGCTGCTTGCTGACTTCTGAAGAGAATCAGTTATTACCACAGTTTAGACAGGAAGGGCTATATATCCTCTAGATATGGCACTTTTAATATTTAATTGATTTAATTACACAACACAAACCACACAAACATTAGTAATTCAAAATAATGATTTAGGGATTTAAAGAAAAAAATCATAAAGACCATTTGTATCATATTTGATACACAAATTATGTCAAAATACTGTAAAGTACAGTTTTTAACAATTACATGCTGCTTAAATCAAGATAATGTGATGAGATTGTATACAATAGGTTTTTTAGGGTTAGATTGATCTTATTGATGATGTCCAGGTCTCAGAAACTCATATGTCATATATGATGTATGAGTGGGTGGGTATACTTTGTCAGTAAATCCAACAGTGATTCAAGCTCTCGTAAAAAAAAAAAAAATACTGATGAACCCTGACAAGGTTGACTCATTAGAGTTAAAGCTCTTAGAAATGTATGACTGTTCCCTTTGCTAGGACACTGTGTGCGCATAGACCTTGAGATATTACCTGAAGTGTGCAGCATGTTTAACTATATATTTATAATCAGTGATGAATTCCAAGGCACATGCTATCAGTAACTGTAAGGTCAGGCTACACACAAACACCTACCATCTCTCTGTCGTCATTATTCAAACTCACTCACTGAAAAAGCAAATAAAACAAGGGGCTAAACAAGATTAAGTATTATTATTTATTGACATGATGCAAAAACTCACTATAATGTGTTTTCTTGTAACATTTAGTATTTCATATACATCAGTCATTTTTGCTTCCATTAAACATCTCTCAAATTACTTATTTTTAAAATGATACTTATTCTTTATAACATTGACCTAAAGTAAAGTTGTTAATCTTCACAACTCCATCATTTATCTTTTTATTTCCACCCTTCACAGATTGTGCCATAGGGTTGCAGCGAAGTCACCTGTATGCCACCTTTGCATTTTTAAACAGAACCAAATAAAGGTAACGTCACGCCGCTGCAGTGTGTGATTGTAGATAGTATGCCAGCATCCCAGAGGCATGACGGGCTGGTGTGACAGATAACATATGCATCATCAGCACTTTCTAAACAATAACAATGGCATTACCATGGCAATAACAATCATTGACCATCGCTGTTATATGGTTGCTGACCTTGTCCTGTGCGTGGAGGTTAAGGAGCTCCCGGACCTCATTGTTTTTGAAATTTGCAGACATTTTCGGCTGCTGTTCTTCTTTGAGTAAGCTGCAAACTGCTACAAGCTGCTTTTTAAATCTCCCATGGTGTGTCACACATATACACATCGTCAAAACGTCACACCTGTCCTGTGCATTGTTCCATATTGCAGGTTGTCCATTTTACACTTTAAAGTTGGCATGATGCCTGTCAGTTATTGTTTAATGGCTAAAGTTAAGGGAGTGGAAGTCCT
>JAPZEB010000023.1:26666647-26679516 GCA_029783705.1 Chaetodon striatus
TGCAAAGAAAGTTTGAATGTATTGATATCATGGCTTAAAGGCCCTGACACACCCAAATGACATCAAAGAACCAGTGTCGACGAAGGCAGACTGTTTCATCGCTTTACATCGCCCTTGTCTCGGCCAAAAAACTGCGATTGATCACACAGCAAAGACTACAGCCAACTGCCAACTCGCTCATATGTTCTGCACCTGGGTAAAAGGAAACAATTCTCCATCGCAGCAGGTGGCAGTAGTCCGTATTTGTCATTAAAAAAAGGGGAACCAGAAGACCGATAGGACAGATTCAAGATGCTAGTTAGCCAGTTAGCACATTAACAACAGTAAAACAAACATTTACAACAATTTCTGCAAGAGAGCTCAATGGCTAAAATATAAATCTTACCTCATATAACAAGTTAAATTCTATCTAATTTTGATCTATAACAAGTGAACAAAACCTTGTGTGCGCGAACTGAACTGTCGGAGTGATTTTAATCCCCAACATGCTCTGCTGTCTCCAACACCCATTCAATGTGCTGAATCGCTTGAAAAAACGTTGACAAGGTGCCGACTAGTGCAGGATACGCCACAAAAACCAGGGCGATGACCCAACATTGACCAATGGCCACCTTTCAGCATGCTGTGTCAGGGCCGTGCAGGTTTGTGCATCCCATGGCTTTTGTTTGGCAAATTAAAGCTGTTTAAAGTTAATGTTATCACATGCGATACACAGTAATATGTAAAAGTAACTGACTGTAGATATACTCAGATGTATTCGTAAGGTAATTTTTGCTGTGATAAAATTAGAATTTACACATTAAGTCATTAAATAAAATAACTCTCATCTTTAGTCATTTCCTTGAGTTAATCCCCCTGAGTGAACATCTGTTCTGTGGAGAGGGATGATAATTGTGTGGTTGGATGGAGGAGGCAGGATGAACAACAACTGTGGTAAGGTTAATGCCTCCCTTATTTCTGTGCATAATTACTGGATTTCCACTGTAATGTTTCACTAAGTGCATGACTTAGACAACTGTTTATTCATGTTTTTTGGGGGGTTTTTTTCACTGAGAGGTTTGGTAGAGAAAGTGACTGAAATTGTCACCGTCAACAAAACTACTAATACCCTTAAACAGGGAGGAGGGGTTTGGTAATTAGTGCTGAAAGGTAAAAGCTCTTGCTGCCCGATAGGAAGGAAGAGTTGCTGTAAATTTGTTACACACTCAGCAGGGGGACATCTGTTGGAGTGAGGGGTCGAGGTTGGTGGGGGTTAGACAGGAAACCAGCCAGGGCTTCAGTGCAGGAAAGAGGGCGCCATGATTTTGGTGTCAATGAGGCTGTTTGTGTGTGTGTGACAGTTCATTATGTACATGAGGTGCATCCATCTGTATGTGGTGTATTTATGTGTGTTTATCACATTGTATTATTATGTATATTCATAGGATTTTCATCCGCTTATCCGGGGCTAGGTCGCTGCGGCAGCAGGCCAAGCAAAGCACCCCAGACGTCCCCTTATCCAACGCTTCCCAGCTCCTCCTGGGGGACCCCAAGGTGTTCCCAGGCCAGATGAGATATGTAATCCCTCTAGTATGTCCTGGGTCTACCCCTGGGCTTCCTACAAGTGGGACGTGCCCAGAACACCCCTAACAGGAGGTGTCCAGGAGGATCCTGATCAGATGCTTGAACCACCTCAACTGACCCCTTTTGACGCGAAGGAGCAGCGGCTCTACTCCGAGAAGAATTACTTTGAAGTAATTTTGGTGCTTGCACTTAAACTGACGTGCAACTCACAACACCCACATCATCTGATGCCCTTAACACACACCAGTTACATCATACTGACAGAACAAGTTGTCAAAGTACAGTGGCCTAGATCTGCCTACAAGTTGCATGTTGATGCTGGCGACACCCAGGAGCTGCTTGGCATCCTCTAGGTCCACGTCTTCATGTATGTTCACAATCTATGTATAATTTTGTCATATTGATAGTCTATTTTGTAATTTTATTATGTTGGACATTCTGTACACGTGACATCTATTGCATGTCGGTCCATCTAGGGAGAGAGATCCCTCCTCAGCTGCTCTTCTTGACATTTCTTCAGTGTCTTAGGGGATGAGGGTCTAAGGATAGAAGGGATCATATGCTGTACAGATTGCAAAGCCCCTTGAGGAAAATTTGCGATGTTGATGTTGAGCTATTTACATAAAATTGTCCTAACTTGACTTGGAACTCAGAGCATCAGCATAGTGTGATGAATCTACATGAGCTTACATAAAAAACAACAGCTCAACTTTTACACTTCAACTGAAACTTAAGCTTCTGTCAGTGTATCTATTTCATCTTGTCTTCAGGGTAACCTCATTTCTTTAATTTTTCTATGCTTGCTTTGATTTCAAAGTACTTGCAAAGTGCAAATTATACTTTCTACATCTGGGTGTGCATGATCATGTGAACTATGTCCGCAAGGCTTGCAGGCATGGTTCACATGATAGTGCACATGCAGCCCAAATTTGCAGAGCACATGACTGCGCATACAGATCATAAGCTTTGAAAAATTTTGGAGTACCTCTGGCCCTTAACCCTGCTTCTCTTCTTTCAGTTCATATTTGCACATCCACACTGCATTTTCTTCAGATAATGAATTCTCTAGTTTAGGTCCATTGTAGTAGGGACTGATGCACAGCTCAGAATATTTACTGGATAGACTTAGACTGGCAACATTAGCATTATAAGCCCAAGCTAATTTGCAGCAGTTGTCCTCACATGACTATTACATGATTCTTACATAAGGAATTAAACATCAAATAATGGAAAGAATGAAATAAAATCTGACACAAGTGGTAAGAAAATATAGAATATATTGAGTTATAGTGCAGCATTGTTGAGAGACAGTTCAGATTTGTTTTGTTAACCTTTGTTTGTCATCTCTCCTGTAGGAGCCTTTCAGTATGTATCAGGGTTTGGTTTCCATTTAGTAGCAGATGGTATGCACAGACCTGGGGAGATGCCTTTAAACATGTAACCGTATACAGCAAATCCACATGGAGACATGGATACTGTTTCAAAATATCTGTTGAACCTTGAAATATCACCATTTATCTGTTTAAAATGGGCAGGCATTATTGTCTCAGTGTAGAGGATTTCTCTAACAACACAACCTGACTCCTGCCAGGTGTTCTGGGTTTAAAATGTCTGACAGACATATTGTTCCTGTTTAAGGACTATGAGATCAAAGTCTGCACCATTGTCTGTAACCAGCATTAAGTTGGGATGTGCTTATGTTGTTGTAACCCTAACCCAAATTACTACCTCAAATGTGTGTGACTTTGATGCTGATGAGGTGACTTTTACTGATTGCCTGTTAAGAAGATTATTTTGGGTACACTTATGTGTCCCTGCATGAGTGTCTGTGGTCAAATAGAGATAAGATACAGGTTTAAACCAGTTCTAATCACAAATAACTCTCACAAACATTCCCAGGTCGTCAAATACAGACGCTTTGTCCCTCAGCATCTCAGTGACACACAGGTCATCCTTTGGTGTCTCAATGTCATGCACAGCTGAAACACTTTGTAACATGTGGTTATGTTGTGAAACAGTTGTGGTTTGGTTTTGGCAACAAAACTAGTTGGTTAGGTTTAGAAAACAGCTCTTTTGGGTTTTGAGTGAAAATTGTTGGTCACCTAATGGCTGGCCAACGTACTCCAGACGTTCCTGTCTACAGGGATGCTTTCCAGAGGCGTTCCCTGAGGCGTTCCCAGACCAGATGAGATTTATAATTCCTCCAGTGTGCTCTGGGTCTGCTCCGGAGCTTGGACATGCCCAGAACACCTCTAACAGGGGATGACCAGGAGACATCCTGATCAGATGCTACAACCACCTCAGTTGGCCCCTTTCTATTGCGAAGGAGCAGCGGCTCTGCTCTGAGCTCTCTCAGGATGTCCAAGCTCCTTTCCCTATCTCTAAGGCTGAGCCCTGCCACTCACAGGAGGAAACTCATTTCAGCCGCTTTTATCCACTATCTCACTCTTTCGGTCACTACCCAGAGCTCATGACTACAAGTGAGGGTTGGGACGTAGAATGACCAGTAAATCAAAGGCTTTGCCTTCTGGCTCAGCTCTCTCCTCACCATGACAGTCTGGCGCAGCACACCCATCTCCATCCATCTCACGCTCCATTCAACCCTCACTCGTGAACAAGACCCCGAAATTCTTAAACCCCTTTACTTGGGGCAGTAACGCACTCCCAACCGGAGGGGGAAATCCACTGTTTTCCAGCAGAGAGCCATGACCTGAGACTTGGAGGTGCTGACTCTTATCCACTTCACACTCGGCTGTACACCACCCCAGTGCATGAAGCTAACAGAACCACATCATCTGCAAAAAGCAGGAGGGTGTGCTTCAATTGTGGGGGTCGAATCACACTGCTCAGCCTCCTCAGGAAAGTTTATTCCAGGGTGCTGTAAAGGAGCTCCAACTGACTGTCGAACCTCGGATTCGGGAGCAGCAATGCTGATTCTGTCCTGGTCATGGAGCAGTGGATCAGCTTCTTACCCTTGTTTTAAACAGCCTGGAGGTTTTCTCTGCTCAGGCTTAAATGATTTGCACTGGACATTTTGCACTGGATTATTGAAAAGAATAAAACCTTTAGCCTGTGTTCAGTCATATTTGAACCACAACTAATTTCATAATTGAAAGTTTTAGAGCTTTAAATTCCTGCTTGAGATATTCATGGGTGTAATATCGCAGGACACAACAAACATTTTAGCACTTGTGTGAACCAAAGACCTTATCTTAAGCATAAACTGAAAAACTTGGAGTTAACTTTAAAATAACTATGTTGGACATCTGGCAAGGAAAGCTGACACTCATTAACTTCCAGGTTTTAGAACTAAACTCTATAATACTCTCCAACATCTTTTTTTAATCATTTTGAGGTGTTTCAGATGAAACAAAGAGAAAAACTGATTTATATCAAACCACTTCTTTTTAGGGTAAGAGCAAAATTCACTGGTAGTTCAAGCGTACTGTAAAAAGTTTAGCCATTTCACATCTGCACAGACAATAGTGCCTGAACTGCTTTTTTTCTGTCTCACAATCCTCCCAACCCCCACTGACTTCCTTCTTTCTTCGTGTGTGTGTGTGTGTGCAAGTGTGTCAATAAGTGTGTGTATTCTCCCCCCGCAGCACAAAGCTGCCATTGGTTGGCCAGATTTGTTGGAGGGAAAAAAAGAGCGAGTAGCAGGGAGAGTGAAGCAGGGAGATAGTGCTGACTCAGGCACTCGGCCCCATTGTTCTCCTCGTCTCGTAACCCTACACCTCCCTGCCTCCAGCCAGACAGCCCATTGGCCGGCCGCAAGTGCTGGAGCCAGCGGGACTGCGGTGTTAAACAGCACCAAAAAATCTTATCTCTTCTTCCATTAGTCCCACAATGAGAGAATTCAGCAGCCAAAATCACAATGGACACAGGGCCTTTCAGGTTGCGATATCGCTCCTGCATCTTGACGAGTCAGAGAGGTATTTTGCTGATGATCTGTGCATTTTATGTGTGAGGGGCTCTACCTGTTTGTTGTGCTGCTTTTGACAGGACATGCACACTTTGTAAACAGGGCTTTCTCCAAGTGTAGATGTATCAGCCAGAGTATTAGAAATCTGTGAAACCTTGACAATATAGTTTAGCAGTTTAGACCAGTGTTTTCCCAACATGTGATTAAACCAACATCTACATGTGATGTCTTGGCACCAGTTTTGTGGACCAGTTGCAACCAGTGGGGGATTTTTTTTCTTCCTTTTAACAGTTTTTAGAGACCCAAAAGGAACAAATATCCAGCAGGAAAAAGGCAAACATTAGAGAAAACATTATTTTCTGCAGCAGATTTTTTATTTGTGCTTTCCTTATCTCGCAACCCAACATATTTATCTTGCAGCCATGAGTTGGTCACCTCCAAAAACTGGTGAAGATACATTTTACATTGTTACATGTTCAAATATAATTATCTAAAACTGCTTAGGTTTTAGATTGTTCATTGTTCAGGAGGTTTTAACCATGAGCCGATTTATCCTCAGAGGTCTCTTCCTCTCCAAAACAAACAGACCAGGTCATTAAATCATTGTTTCTCTACGTGGCTTGTCACAGACGGGCCTCTAGTCCAGCACCTGCTATTGTGTGCTTACCTTATTTCTGATACAGACATTCAGGAGGTTTTTACCGTGAGCCAAATTATACACAGAGGTCTGTTCTTCTCAAAAACAAATGGTTCCAGTGATTGGAAATGACAAAAGACAATAAATAAGCAGTTTCACATGAAAAAAATCTTTTTTTTCTGCTATATCGTGGCTGATGTGAAAACGCCAATGGCCCTTTCTAGAGCCATTGTTTGGTCTGTAAGTTCTGTGCTACTGTAGAAACATGGCGGTGCAACATGGCGTTCTCTGTGGATGAGGACCTGCTCGCTACATAAGTATACATGGCTCATTTTAAAGTAACAAAAACACAGCAACTCTTATTTTTAGGTGATTATACACAACATACTTACCATATTATATTATTTCTGCCAATTTATCCCCCTAAATCCTACACAATCCATTCTTTATTTATGTTTGCAGTTCTAGCCATTGTTTAATTTTTCTTGTACTATGTTTATTGTAAAAAAAAAATACACAGAAAAATACATTAAAACAAACCTTGTAAAAAACTGACTTCTCTGTAAACTGAATTTGACGTTAGTTTCTGTTACTGAAAATGTCTCTTTCCCAAGGACTAACCAAAGAATAAAAGGGAAAAAAACAGCAGCATTTGGCCTGTCTTTTGCAGTGCTGCTTCACAGAGGACCAAACAAGTTACAGTCAGACTTCCCTGAACCCTTACATCTGATTTCTAGCCATCCTCTTTGTTCTGGCCCAGATCACTGGCAGACTTTTAAAACAGTAAACATAGCACACACTGTCACGATACCCCAGGATAAATGATATGGGGGAGTATTCGCCTTAAGGAGACAGATTACTAGGTAACAAATCAAGGCTCAACAGTGGGGGGGGAGTGAGAGTTGCAGCAGCGCCAGTAATGGGATCCTCAGTTAACTAGGCCATTTAGATCCTCGAGGTGATAAATAGGTTGTGCCTGCTGCAGGGGGCTGAGCTGAGTGAGCTCAAACTTGTAAGGAGGAGGCTGAAAACTTGGTTGTATAACTTATTTTGTGTCACATTGCATCATCTCTCTGTCCATGTGGCCTTGTATTGTGTTGCCTGCTGCACCGAGGGTTATGTGTATTAGATGACGGTGTTGACATGATTTCCACACTGCAGGCGCAACATAAATAAAACTTGTTTTTTTTTCTGTTCAGTCATTGTTGATGTATGACTACCACATGTGCCTTAAATTCACACAACACAAATGTCCAATGTATGGATAAAAAAACACACACCAAAAGACTTTATGGAGTTTAACACAGGGATAGATTATTTCTAATGTTTCATCTCAAGTGTCAAGAATGTAAGATTTTCACTTTTTTAAATTCCCTCTTCCATGTTCCCGTAAACAAGACACTTAACAACATTGTGCTTCTGCCAATAAACCGCAAAAGAGAAACTGTAGGGCTTTTCCCTGGGCACTTTTGGTTTCAGCGAGTCAAACTATGATGTTGTTGATTTCTGTTTCCATTATCAGTTTCAGTGAGTTATGATGTTATGATGAGTCAATGTGCACCCAACTGCCTTCAAGCTGGCTGTGGTGATGTCATATTCAAGATTCAAGAAGTTTATTGTCATATGTACAGTAAAAAAAACTCAACGGTTTACACCACACAATTAAATTCTTAATTGCCGGCCTCCCTTCAGACAAAACAGTAAGAATTACAAGTTAAGTTAGATTTTAAGAAAAAAAAAGAGTTTAAAAGTAAAGTGCAGCATACTGCGGCAGCACTGCATCTACACATTCAGGGACATCGCAAGCAAGCTGGAGGAGAATGTCCGTTCATGCAGTGCAGAGAGAAAATTTAAAAACTGACAACAGTATGAAAGTTGTTGACGACAATAACATCAGAGGGGAGGACAGAAAAACGATCACAAGCACAACCACGTCATCAGTTATACGTTCAAGCGGGTAGCTCTGTTATATGGAGATGCAAATGTCTGCTGCACTGGGCTGACACACTGATTCAAACCGAGTCAAGCCAAGCCAGTACATGTGTGTGGAAAAGGGGTATAGGTGTATCGTGTCAGGGGAACCCAGACATTCCTAATCACATTTCAGCAATGGTGGACAGAATACCCCTGCCCTTTATGTCAATAATTAATACTTGTAAATTAATGTCCTGCACTTAATAGTTTGCCCAAGTAGCTGGGTATTAAAATAAAGTTAGAGCAACATGTATTTTACATCAAATTAATCTGGCAGAGATTTTTGCTTAAAGCACTCACAAAAATTCATTCAACCTCCATAACAGCTAGATGTCATCAGAAACTATTAGGGTGTCCCTCTCTATTTGAAGGGGTGTTTCATCCATGTTGTATTGCACTTACGTAAAGTTGAGGCACTCACAAGAGAAAAAAAAAATCAAAATTGAAACAGTAGGCTGGGATTGAAAGGGGGTTTAGTCCTTACTTTCCTGTCCAACAACAGGTTTTATGCGTCAAGCTCCAAAATTGCTGGATCCGACAGTTTCCAAAATACAACTCAATGCATTTTTTTTTTAATTAAACCCTGATCATCAGGGTCCTTTCTTTAAACCTCAGGTCCCTTCGGGCCATTGTAACCATTATACAACCATTTTCACGGGATGCTCCTCATGACAAGTAAATTGTAAAATTGGCAGAGTGCCTCGTTAAAGCACAAAAAATAATATTCATGGTGCAAAATGGCCTCTTTCAGAGTGGTGAATTGTAAAACATGTAAACAGTGTTTCAGTGTTGTGATTTGTAATAAATGTAGCGGAGTACTCTAAAGTAGAGCTACCTTAAAATGGTTCCTAATTACTGCTCTTATAAATGCAGTTCTTTTTAAAGCCTGCGTTCAGTGTAATTGACAGTGAGTTAATCTGAACGTTCACAAAAAAATAAAATGTCAGCTTCACAAACCGACAGAACAAACTCAGTCGAACTTGTGCTCGAGGGTCACGCTTACATAAGTAACTTAACTCTGCACAGGACGAACTGAGATAAAGGAAACGGATGAGGTCTTGTGTCGTTCACATTAGACGCGATACTTCCTTCTCAGAGGGCAGTAACAGGCCTGTGATCGCCTGTGGGGATACAGCGGCTAAGTAAGTGTCATCTTAGTCACACGGCTGATTATATTTCTGCTACATTTCTGTTATTGTACAACACTTGGTTACAGCATTGGGAAACTGTTTCAGCGTGTTCAAAGAAGCTGAACTATTGATTTTATCACAGTCTGATTTTTTAACAAATAGCAAAAATGTGTGTGAGAGAACCGTGAGAATATTTGAAGATGTAGAAATGTACGCCTTCGGGCACCGCTCAGCCTACACGCATGTTCACACGGATATATCCACCCTCGTCGGCGTTCTTCACGTTCTCAACACATCACATACAGAATCACAACAGTCCGTTTCCACGCTCTCATAGCTGAGACATTGTTTGCCCGTGACGCCGGACAATTAGCTGCTTTTCCCATGTGAGACAATTGATTCCCCTGAGCCTACGTTTATTAGATTCCACCCTGGTTGTATGAATATGGAGGAGGGCTGGCGCTGGGGGCACAATGCCCCGCTCCTGTCCGAAACTGCACATCAAGCTTGGTCATACATCGAAAAATTCTGCCCACGGACACTACACGAGACAACAGGGCTCTTTCAGCCGGCGGGGCAGCCCAGACTCTGCCTTGGCAGCGTAATTTTGTGTATTTGTGTGTACACCTCTCCTGGGAATGCTAGACAGTGGGTAATTTAATCATGATCATAATTACTTTCCAAATGCAATAAATGACCTGAATGTGTAAAGTTGACAGGATGGTTTGGTAACTCACTGGATTAGTTTTCCTCAGACTGGGGGCTCAAACTCCACAGTGGCAGGGCTGCTCTGTTTGTTTTTTGGCTCTGCTTTCATGTGAAGTTTAATCAAGAGGGATGAACTGTCAGTGAAAAGACCAAACACAGCTCACTTTGAAGATATTTACCCTTTGAAAACTCAGCTGAGCTTGCACATATTTGTGAAAATGACTATACACATAAACCAAAGTGTGATGATGTCTGATCTTTGGTGCAACCAAATAAAAGCTGTCATCAGTGCATTGATGTGGTAGCTGATTTCTTAAACACCATGTATAACCTGGTGTGCATAATTGGCAGTAGGGGATTTGATAAATCTGCATCCGCTGGCTGGATTCCTCCTGATGAAAGCTGATGCGATTTGCCTGTGATTTTAACCAGCTTTTTACAAAAGCTTTCAGACAGTATTGCTGAGACAGCAGAGCAGCAGGGTGAAAGGAGACAGGCTAATGCACTGTTGGTACATATACCTATGAAAAATAACACCAGATAACAGAATTTAGACATACCCCACATAAGCATGAGCCCGCAATTTGCATGTAATCGTTGTAATTGCAAAGGCTACGATCATGTGACCGATGCACAGTGACAGAGCAAAAGGACCTTTCCCCAGACTGGTGCCTTTTGTCAAATACGTAACGTGATGACGCCACTCGTGGGGCACTTATTCATTAGATATCATACAAACTGTTGTATGTGAATTTTCACAAGCTATCATGTGAACTGTTGAATGAAGGTATGGTGAAGGAGAAGGTATTGCATGCAGCTTTGTATTCACCATAATTACATCCAACTAAAAATTATACTCACACAAAGTAGCCTTTGTAAGTCTAAATAATTCAGTTTACACCACAAGATTTGTCTTTTTTTTTAATAATGACACTAGAAGGTCAGAGAATGGAAACAAATTTCATTAATGTCCTGCTGTACGTTTATGTGAATGTGTGGTGACTCGGCTGCAACAGTGTATGTAAAGGAATTTCTACATTACCAGATTTCTCTAAGTAAAGGCCTTTGCATACCAAGTTTGTATGTTTTGCCTGAATTGTCACATGCATAAAAAGAAATATTACCTTTTGTAGTGTCAATCACATTTACACACAGCCTCTGAAACCTTCGCCCATCATAGTTTTTGGAACAGGTTTGATTATTTGCATTTTTTTCTGTGCAAAAACCTCTGGGGCTAAAAACTGAAATGCCAGAAACTGCAGTTCCTCAAATGGGCACTTGAGGCTGGCTCCAAAAGTGAGTCAATCCTCATAGACTCCTATGTTAAAATGGCCAACTTTACAGCAGAAATAAACAGGCTGTTTCCAAGACGTTGCTACACTCTATGAATCAGATCCACCCCTTGCCCATCCACAGCTCCACCCTCTCATCCAAATAGGGTCACCTCTGGCTCCACAAAAACAAGATGGTTACAGCAGAACTGCCGAACTCGAGGCTCCAAAATGGGAGTCCACAAACCAGTGGGTGACATCACGTTAGCTACATCTAATGTTGTATACAGTCCGCAACAGAAGAGAGGAACAATGGGCCAGCAAGAAAAGAAGTGGACATATACAAAAGCAATGTCCTTCTTGAAGACTTCCATGACAAAGAAAAGGCAACATTAGCCTATCCAGAAATGCTTACAAGAGATTGCAATTTAATAGCTGCACAGTATCATTTCATTACTCAGGTAGCAGCGCTGCTAAATGTGAGATGCGAGCAGAGAGTGCAGTCTGCCAGGAAGGTAACAGTGGAGAGAAACAAGGCAAGACATGTGTCTCTGTTTTGCCTCATATTAGGAATTTTCAGAAGAAAATAGAACAATAAAACATAGTAAACTCAGTGCGCAAGGTTTCTGTGCATTAATGATTTAATCATGTGATGGATCAAAAAAAGGCATATGAAAAATATGGACGTGGTGTGCAAAGGCCTTTACCCACTGCATGTAAATGCACTGAATGTTTGAACTCCTGAGTCTCCTGTGGTTTATTTTTCACCCTGTACACTACAGTCACTCCGCTCATTTGTCTTTTCTCCCCTCATTCTTCGCTTCTTTTCCCCTCCTCTTTTTCCTCCCCTCGCCTCTTGGTTTGGGGTGTACAATCAGCTGTCTGGCCCCCTTTTTTCATCCCCATGTTCCTTCAAAGAGTCAAAGCGGGGCCTCTCTGAGGTATTAAATATCTTTATTAAACTGCTGCTTTGGGGGCTCCCCCTCAGCCCCCCTGCCTCTTCCTTTTGTCCTCTCTACACCCCAACTATCCCCACAAACTTGGCCCCTTTCGGCTTCTCTTCAAAGGCTCTCGCCATGCGGCTTCTGCCGGCTACCTGCTGCGCTGCAAGATCATGCACAATAGCCTACGTTGGTCCCCGCTGCGTTAAACCAGGCAAGCTCCACCACACTCGGCTGGGCCACATCTGACGGGGGCACTTTGACCAGGCGGAGTCCACCGGATCAGGGAGTTGAGTGAGAAGGAGGAGGAAGGGGGAACGAGGATAGTAGGGAGAAGGATTTCGTAGGCCAGCTGTGTCATGGTTTAGTGACTGCTATCAAAAGACGAGCTCTGGAGTAACCAAGTTGTCCCCCACACACACATACACACGAATCCTTTTGGTGGTTTCACTCATGCACGTAGTGTCACTGTGTGAAACTGTGAGGGTGTTAGGGATGTGATTCGCTCCTACGCTGTCTGAACAAAAATCCACACTCTTTAACAGATGGTTGCTACAAATTTGTACCCTCACAGGCCTGACAGGACTCTCTGTGAGGGTGACTACACTCTGGGGCGTTCCTGACTTGCATTATGCTAAATCCTTAAACCGTGACTCGGAGCAAGTCATCTGTTATCACAGTGTGAAAATGGACGTTTTTGTCCATTTAAAGGGTCATGGA
>JAPZEB010000023.1:26713750-26731924 GCA_029783705.1 Chaetodon striatus
GGGGTCTTTACGGCGATCATGGAGCTCCACCTGTGCACATAAAGCATCGACACGTTGAGTGGCCAAAAGCATGCTTTGTAAAAGCTGCAATCTCAGGGGCTGAAAAATGAAGCCAGTGTTGAGGTACCAAAAACTGCAGTTCTTGTAATGGCCACTTGAGGCTGCCTCCAACAGCAAGTCAATCCCCATAGACCCCCGTCTTAAAATGCCTTAATACTACAGTAGAAATGAACATGCTTACAGCCTGGTACAATAAACAGTTTTGGTCGCTACAGCCAACTTCCCCCATCATGACAGCTATGCAAGGGCTGAGTTTTTTTATAACTCACCTGTTTACATTTTAGTAAGGGTTCAAGTTACACATAATTAAGGGTGGGCCACTTCGAGGGATAGACCGTCTGCAAGGCGTTACCATAGATTCAGATCCACCCCTTGCTCTTTCACAGTTCAACCTTCTCATCCAAATTTGGTCTCTTCTGGCTCCAAAAAAAGACATATTGACGGCCAAAATGCCAAACTAAAAGCTTCATAACAGGAATCCACAAAGCACATACGGTCTATGGTTTTGTGAGGTCACAGTGACCTTGACCTTGACCACCAAAATCTAATCAGTTCATCCTTGGACTCAAACAAAATCTATTTTCATCTTAAATAGCAATCTAGACGGCGATTGGACAAACAAACATGTGGCGTTAAAACAAACAGCCCGGTGGTGCAGGTAATATCTCCTGACATTGAGGAAGTTCTGTCCTGTGTGTGATGCATCGCTGATGTGTTACCAGTTTGAACCTGATCTCACCTTTCCAAGTGCTACTGCTGATGTGGCCATGTCCAGAACAAAGCTGTCTCCGTTGTTAGCAGGAGCTGCCACGCTGAGGGGGTTGGTGCCCAAAGTGCACTATTAACAGAAAGTTTGCAATATTAGAATGAGACAGAGAAGTCGTTAATGGCATGGAGTGCTGTTTATTCTGTAGAATAAAAAAGACATTTACCTCTTTACCACGTGTGGGAACCACGAGTGGGGACGTGTTGGTAAATGACATGCCCTGCGGAGGTCAGAAAAGTATTAGTCATTACAATTGAAACCATTCAGGAGAACAGCACATTCAGTTCCACTGCTTCAAGGAGCAGTGTGTGGGATTTAGTGGTATCTAGCAGTGACGATTGAAGATTGCAACCAGCTGAAACTTCTCTCATGTGCCAAGCATAGCCTTCTGGTTCAGTTTTTTTCAGTTTGATATGGGATTATCCTCAGAGGTCTCTTCCCCTCCAAAACAAATGGACCCGGTGATTTAAACCGGTAAAAGCACTGAATAAAGCAGTTTCACGTTACAAATACGTGTTTCTCCGATGCTGTCAAACTCGTCGTAGGCAGGCCACTAGCCCAGCACCTGCTAATGCGTGCTCAACTTTTTTCTCTGATAACTTAAGATCCAGACGTTCAGGAGGTTTTTACCAGGAGCCGAATTATTCACAGAGGTGTCCTACTCTCCAGAACACGCAGATCAGGTATTTAAACCAGTTAAAAAAAAAAACACTGAATAAAGCAGATTCCTGTCAAAAATCTGGGTTTTTCCACCACTGTTTGGCTTGAATCACCCTATCTAGAGCCAATGTTTGGTTTGTCCATTCTGGGCTATTGTAAAAACATGGCGGTGCAACATGGTTACCTCCGTAGACGAGGACCCGTTCCCTATGTAGATATAAACGGCTCCTTCTCAGGTAACAAAAACACTATGATTCTTATTTTCAGGTTATTATACACTAAAGAAAGCATGCTTTATAATGTGTTCAGTTTCTGACAATGTTTCCCCCTGAATCCAACACACTGGAGCTTTAATTAAGAAAATTTTGTTTAATTAAATTCATTGAGGCAGATAAACCTTTCACTCACAATCATGTTGTGCTTCAGAGCTTGCATTGAGTAGTATCCGGCAATACCATAATGGTTGGAGCCTAAGACAGAAAAGGGTCATACAGTGAATATATATTTTCATTAATTTTATTCATTAAGATTGGTTCTTCTTTGATAAACTGCCAAAGCTTACTTAATCAGTACGTTTTCTTCTCTGAAGTAAATCCCATTAATTCAAATTCAATGTACTCTGCAGCCATCAGCACTACAATGGTTTTGGTTTCTCTTCTTCCTCACTTAATGGCCTGTTATACAACACTGTACTCTCTCCACTCTACTTATATTTCAAATGTGAAGACAATCCCTTTATAAATGCTCAGCCTTCAGCCTCAAATACAGACCTGCATCTGAAACCTGAGCTACCTATAAAGCATCAGTTCACAGAAACCAGAAAACACCTGGAGTCAATCAAAATTCATTGTGCAGTTTAAGTTTCAACAAGTTGTACCGGTGCAGCAGTTAAGCACCTTTCAAGTTTTTAAATCATTCACCTACAATTAAAGCGACTAGATCAGGATGCTCAGACTCACCACGTGCCACCACCCAGCCGATGCCACATTCTTTTGCTTTCTTAATGGCCAGATTCATGCAGAAGTTTCCGACTACAGGGCCAAGGAGGTTCTTCCCATCCACCAGCGCTGTGGCTGCACTCTCCTTCTCCACCACAGGCTCACCATCCTTGGCACAGATATTTGTCTGGATGTCCTTTACATACATGTCTGTTGAAAAATATAGAGACAGCAAGAATTACATATATTTAAATACAGACACAAAACATGTCCAAATCAAGAAGTTGAAGGCCAGCTGAGAGATTTGTTTTCATATACAGACCTACAATTCTAAGCTAGTGCATACAGTTTAGCTGAGGACATAAGGTTGGGTCTTTGGGAGACAAAATACGACTAAAAACTGTTTTTAAATTTCACTAATTAGTGTTACAGTTTGGCCTCTTTTTTCAAACATGCAGATAAAGTGACAAGCTTCAAGCAACCCACTGACCCATCCTGTTGAGTCCATGGCTGTAGTGGCCCCTGTAGTCTCCCTCCACCAGCACCTCGGCCAGGCTGTGGGCGTGATGCGGCTTCGTGTCCACGGCTACCATACACCTCTCGATGAAGCACTGCACCTCCGCCTTGCTGATCAGACATCTGCAGAGAGGAAAAGTTTATAATTTGATGATTACATCTTCTAATATGCATTTTATTCAAGTCATTTGGCACATTATGGTGTTGTTAGTGTATGTGTTAAAATAACAAAAGGTACTTTTTAAACAAGCAGCAACCAGCGATTATTTTAGATGTTGATTAATCTGTCGATTAATTGAGCATAGCGTTAGTTCAGGCAGGCCACAGTGTCAAGCTCAGCTCATATCCCAGATACACCAGCTGATCAGAAGCAGGTAGATTAGCTGACTGATGGAGGGGAGTCAGCTGATAGATCATGATTCCTATCTGTGCAACCAACTGGCAAATCTCAGTCAGAGCACCTTATTTAAACTGCTTCAGCCTGCCTACAGTTGCTGCTTCCTCTGCAAGCCACTTTGTAATCCACCTCCACCCCAGCTCCTACTTTTCTTTTAAGCTGTATCTAAATTCATTTCATTTCTGTTTGTCATTGATGCTGCTCTGTTCTGTTCCCGGGGGGTCTTTGCTGCTGCTCTCCCTGCCTTAGGCTTAAATGCAGGCGCATGGAGGGGCGGGGAGGTTTGCCTCTCTGCCTCAGGCTTTCCTTGCATGAGCGTGGAAGGCAGAGAGGTGTGCTCTCTCTGCCTACGGCTCTCCACACAGGCACGTGGAAGGGCGGAGAGGCACTTTCTCCACCTTAAGCTTTCCATGCAGGTGTGGGAAGGGCAAAGAGGGTTGCTCTCCACCTTAGGGAGAGAAGGGCACAGAGGTCCCACAACAGAGGCAGACCACCAAATGTTGAATTGCTGATGGAAATAAAGTTTTCATAGACTAAAAGTGGTCCTGGCTGAATTTTATTTATTTATTGTTTGGTCAATAACATTTCAGAAAAAGGTGAAAAATGTCAATCAGTGTTTCCAAAAGCCGAAGAAGACGTCCTCAAGTGTCTTTTCTGTCCACAACCCAAAGACATTTAGTTTACTGTCATAGAAGAGTAAAGAAACCAGAAAACATTAAAATTTAAAAAGCTAAAATTGTAGAATTTTGACTTTTTTTTTTCCTGTTGACTTGTCACCCGTGATGTCTGCTGTGATATCTGTTCAGTTCCTGACCTAATGACTTTGCAAATCAAACACAACTTTGACAAAAAAATCAATTAAGTCAACACAATAATTTTTGGCTGTTTGTCCTGTCCCTAAAACAAACATTTGTGTGAGACAGAACAGAACAGAGAGTCTGACTTTTACCCTAAAAAGCAAAGGTGGTCCAAACCTATTGCGATTATATCCTACACTAATGTCCTGCAGGGGTGAATCATTTAGCCCCACTTTTTATAGGATTTAACAGAATGTACAGCCCTGTGCTTCTTCAAAGTTTGAAGTCCGTCTTTGCAACAGCGATTGCACAACCTGTAACCACATAGATGATGTAGGTCATGATGGTAAAACTCCTCTGGTACAACATTAAGTTGTTACTGTAAGTGCAGAAGACAAAGTTCTGGTGGTAGAAAAACAGTAAACAAAACTGCAACCTCTCTGTTGACTTTACAAAGCAGCTCTGAGCTGTGTGAATATGAAACTGGAAGAACATTGTGTACAGGCGATGTTTTGGAAAAATGGTTGCACTAGACTCAGTGGAGTTGCTGTTTGTTTCGGTCACATGTGCATGAAAGTCTTCGGGGAAACAAGACAGGATGTTACACAGGGTTCTTAAGAGTTTGTAGATGCTGGGTGACTTTGTGACTCCACTTAATCTACAAAGCTTCATAGATTTGGCTTCATATCTTCAGGGAAACCAATAATTACAAAGCGAGTTTAACAGAGTGAAAGACATGTTGAATACATCGTATGGGCAGTGACTTAGATCTGGCTTAAGTCGTCAGTCAAACTAAGAATAGTTCTTCCTTTGTCCTTGTTATGCCTTTACTTCTGAGATCAAACTTTTAAGGGAGAAAAAAATAAAGTTATGAAACTTTTCCTTTGCAATTTCTATGATTTTCTACGCATCTACTGAGATATGAAATGAACGGTCACATGTTTGACTAAATGAACAGCACATGCTCCGTCCGTCAATCAGCACCAGATGCAAATAGTTACATCACCACTGTGGCACAGTAAAAAATGTTGGCTGGGAGACAAATTCTGCAAAGAACAAAAGATGTATGAGAGTTTGCAGATATTGTTACAACTTTTGAGCGCGGATCACAATCACAAAAAAGACTGCCACGTGGTAAAGTTCAGTGATAAAGAACAAAGTTTAGATGTTCTTTCTGTGAGTGGTTCGTACCAGGTCAGTTTACTTGTATTCGGAGATAACCCAAAAGTAAGATATGATTAGTTCACAAGTCCTCTAAACAAACAAGTTAATTGGAAAATGCAATGCAAAAACACTTTCCCAGAAGTTGAATGATAAATATATTGACTCACTAAGAAGAAAAATATCTGGATGCCTATTAAGAGCCAAATTAAGATCATGCTTTTATTGACATTGACACAACACATCAATCATGTTTAGGTCTCACAGTGTTTTCTGGTTAGTAATGCTGAACACATTGTGTCCTACTTCCTGCCTTCCTATTCTATTGTCTTTCTCATTCTCCAGTCCTTCCCTTGTTTCCTTTGTGCTTCTTGGTATTCGGTGGTTTAAGAGCGGAAAGTTTTGGAATGAGCCATAATTGGGTCCAGATATGGACTGTGGGCGAGCCGGCTCTGCATGGTGATTGGATGATACACAGTTCCTCTCCAAAGTAACATTGTGTTCTGTGCAAACAGCTTTGCACAAGAACCGATAATTGATGCAAGCCATCGGATCTTCTGCACCTCAAAGAGAAGTGTCAGGGTGTCTGTTTAATGTTAAATCCCCTTTGACTAGTTAACCTATACTGAAGCACTTAAAAACTTCGGCATAAGATCCACTATCGGAGTTTCCGCTGTAGTATCTGGTTATAGTTTTTACAAGCGCATCAGACCGTGAGGCAAACAACTCGTGTTTACACATTCCGATGAAATCTGCAAGAATTCCCGACACTCGTTTGAGACATCAACCTTTCCAACATTTCAAATCAACCTCAGTGGAAATTTTTGGTAGAGACAATTGTGAAACTTCAGCTGTTATTCATTGGGTTATTACTCATGCGTACATCAAGTTGTGACACCAACAAGAATTCAAAGAGGACACTGTGTACAGTCACAACTCACAGCACACCAACCCAAACCCCCTCCCATCACTAGCTGCAACCAAAAATCTGCCTGCTTCAGATAAAACCTGGTGAAACCAGAGCCCTAAAGCATGAAAATGTGCTTCTTCACGAGGATAGAGGGTGTGGTACACTGTATGGATTGTAAAGCCCCTTGAGGCAAGTTTGTGATCTGTGATATTGGGCTATGCAAAAAAAAACTGACTCGCCTCTTTTGCCAACAGTTAAATGACAAAATCAGTACCCTTCATAATCTAAGTCTGGGCAATAAAGATTTAATATTTTTAACCAAAGACCTTGATATCAATATTGCAGTGATAATGCCGGATTGACTAGGGTTGATGAAGCCTTTAAAACCAGGAAAAGACAACACTTATGATATCAAAAACCTACGACAATATCTTGTCTCATATAATGATATCTTTATCATATCAGTATGATATTGATAGATTGCCCAGCCCTTCTCATGTGTGTATGCTAAATATGAATCTACAGCTAGCAGCCCATTAGTGTAGCTGGAAACAGCTAAACTTGCTCTGTGAAAAAGTAATAAAACCACCTTCTAAAACTTTTTTTATCTTTGTTTTTTGTATGGATTAAACAGATCTTTAGAGATGTTGGTAGGCCAACTTTGTTGCCCCTGGGCCGAACTAAAGCAGTTAGTTTAACATGTTTCCAGCCCGCTGACAGGTTTTGCATGGCCAGCAGCTTGATTTTCAAAATATACTATATGTGTATACTACATGTTTCAATAAACAGATGGTAAACGAGCAAACAAATGGTGACCTAGCAGCAGACATTTCCTGTTAAGTAGCTGACATTTCCACAGCTATGAAGCGTAAAGTCAACAGTGAGGGCCGCCACCTTTAGGAGTAGTGGAGAGATGAAACAGTTGCTTTTTTCTCGTTTGTCTGGGCTTTTATTTTCTTTAACGACCCATTTGATGCAAGAGGCAGCTGGCCCCCACTCAAAAAAGTTTGGACACCCCTGTGCTAAGCTAAGCTAACTTGCTGCTGGCTTCAGCTACAGATTTACTATAAAGACGTGAGAGTGGTATCAAGCTTCTCATCTAACTCTCGCCAAAAAGCATATGAGTAAAGTGTACTTCCCAAAATCTCAAACTATTCCTTTAAAATATTTCATATTTAATTTGCTTTTATTCATGTAAGTATGTCACCAGTTGTAAAAACAGCAAAGAGTACTCGTGTAAAACATACTTGTCCCTGTGCAAAACTTCAGTGAATCTGGACTCTTTCATGGTCAAACCTCTCCACTTTAGCACCAACGCCGAAAGTAACTTTTGACCTTTACCCTAGTTGCCATTCTAACGCAGGCCCCTCTCCTTATGTGGACACACAGAAACCATTAGTGGGTCCCCTCTGGCATTCACAGAGGTAGGAACACTAACATCTGCAGGAAGGCTGGACTTGGTTTGGGGGGTAGGGTTGAAAGACACGGCAGCCCTAATGAAATCCAGAATGAGACCCATTTAGGTGCGGAGGAGGTCCCAGTGGAATCTTATGCAATGTGTTATGTAAGAAAGAGTTAAAAACCCTACAGGTGGCAGAGAAATGAGGAAGGAGGCATGGATAAGGGAAAACTTTGACCAGGGTTGCATGATGGAAGTATGACACCTTCCAGACGGCCGGTACAAAAGACAGTCAGCAGCTGTCAGCATGTCCCAAGGTCACACTGGGGCCCCCATAGTGTTTGTTTAGGTGATATATACAGTAAATGCTGCTGAGTTTGGCATTTTAAACATAGCTTAAAGATGCCATTGTCCACGCCATGCGTTGTTTTTACATATAGGAGGTAAAACTGTACATAATTCTCCTTAAAAGAAAGACAGCTGCACACAAGAATGTGGCTTTGACTGGATACTTTCTGGACAATGTATGGGGTAAAAGGGGAGGCCAGCACTTCCTTTACTGGTTCATGTTACAAGTATAATGGGGCCTTTCCAAGAAAGGGGTCAACACTCTGCTATAGCACAAGCGCATAAAAAAAATACAATTAAAAACAGATCCAGGTTCAGCTGTAAGTCTTGATGCATTCATAACCGGCTTGCAAATCTGTATCCCTGAGATACAGAAGTTACATCATGTCACGTGAAGGAGGAACTGACTCTGAAACTCCCCTTGGCTGCGTCAAGGAGGGTGTGTGACTGTGTGCTCACTGGTTGGGTGTTGGGTGGATAATACGGAATCAGTTGGGTCTTCAAGGGAACACACACACATTGTCTAGAGACGTTATGATGTAAACTGAAGTCTGCACCCAAGTATACTTGATGGATTCTGCAGATTGCTGCTGCTGTTTGAAGGTTTTGATTGCTTACATGTTTGGTTTTGTTCCTGAGAAAGCAGCACTGACACTGAACACATTATCGAGCTGAAATAAAGTATATTGAATTGAAGTAGGGTGTGATGGGATGAAGTATGATTTAAATATTTGCATCACTCAGCTCTGGTGACGCCTTCGATTCTAAAGTGCAAATACATGAAAGACGAGCACATGTAAAAGTACAAAAGTGGCATGCACTGGTCTCACTGCTCTTTTTAAGTTAAATTTAGCACATCAAAATAGCCAACAGAAAGGGTTCTTTATATGCAGGCTAGGAGCCAAAAAAATTACACAATCAGTGTCTTTCAGTTTTGCAAAAGGCAGAGGCATGCTTTGCTGTTGTTGCAGACAGGCAGTTAGTTAATGAACAGACAGAGCTCCAAAGTAGGGGTTCAAAAACGCCCATAAAAACCAGTAAAAACTTTTCAAGGGATCCAGCTAACTGGCTCCTCTTTGGTTGCATAATTCCTTGGAAGCAAAAGTTAGAAATAAACAGCTACAGTGACTTTAAAGTTACACATGGCCGTGTCTTACAGTGGTGGGATAAGTATTCAAACATTTACTTAAGCAGAAGTAGCTCACTGGGAAAATACTCCATTATAAGTGTGCATTCAAACTTAAGTAAAGGGACAGAGGTGCTGTCAGCTGCATGTACTTCAAGTAAAAGTGCACATGATGCAGAAATGTGGCCCCTGTGAGTGTAATGCTGAAGTACACAAACTATTCAAGACTGTAATATCCCTTATTTTGTTACTTTCACTTCTGCAAGTTCGTGTCTTGGCATTCAGACCGTCAAGAAAAGCCTGTGTATCAGTCCATACAGCTCATTCCTGCGCTAATTGACTCTATTCCGCCTTTAATTGGACACTACACCGAGTCCTTACCTGCTCATGTTGGCGGTCCTGCGTTGTGCGTCTTCAGGTCTGAGCTTTGCTTTGTGGCTCTTGGCTCTGGTGCTGGTGGCGATCTGCTGGAAATCGATGATCCACAGAGACTGAGCCAACTTGCTCTTCAAGCCCTGCAGTGTTTGGATTGGAAACGCCCAGCTTTGTCAGATCTATCAGGTATCCTGTCTGTGTGTGTGTGTGGGCGTGTCGGAGGAGAGGCTTGGTGGGGGGAGTTTCCCTGCGCGCCATCACACAGGCCTGCTCTGCCGTGGCAAGGTCGTGGGGCTCCAGGAGTTATGTAAATTTTGCATTTTGCTGCTTCAGTGTTTGACGTGTTAGGTGGCCTACGTTTGGAGAACATATGTTGTACTGACGGTTATTGGCCCCTGACAAAAATACCACCGTCATATTTACGCATGGACACGTCTACTGTACATTATCTATAGGTCTACTGTACATTATCTATAGGTTACCACTTATTTATTTATCCCAGCAAAACCTACAGGAATGCTCTACTTTTTTCTTTATCTTTGGAAAGTATTGCATTTGACCTTTCTAAAATACTCAAGGTCCTACTTTATATAAATCATTCAAAATAATATGAATTTACCAAAATAATAATGGCTTTCTGTGACTGCCAAAGCAGCCAACTCCCTCTCACACACTACCAACACAATGCCTGCATCATGGGACTCTTCACAAGTGGAATATACTCCTGAGTGTTCTTCCATATTCCTACAGGGCTTTTTTGTAAACAAGTACATGAAACCGCCTGACAAGAGACGCTGGCTGCAGAATATGTGAGAAAGAAACCCGATAAAACTTTGTCTCAGTGGATGAAGCTCTGTTTGTAGAGATGACTCCTTTCTGTCAGCGATACATTTGTTTTAGAGGCGAGCGAAGTCACTGAGGCTTGTCACGAATGGGAGGATATGGCCTCAGGCTAAGGTGGGGTCAGTTACACAAGAGACAAAGAGAGAGAGGAGATTAGTGTGGGTGAATAACTGCATGTTGATCCCTCTAGTGGTCCAAACTGTCTTTGATCAACTGCTCTGTAGTACTTTCAGTACTGATGAATGTGGGAGTTGTCTTGTAAAAATGGCAGCAGAGGGTGCAGAGGAAACATAAAACAGAGGGTTGAATCAAGCCAGGAACTGAATACCAACATAGAAACATTGTCACAGAAAAAATTCAGTTGATTATGCTTTTGTTTTTTATCTTTTCTTGATATTTAAAGTTAGCTGTTTTTTTCTCCTGCCGTCTTTCCTACCTTATTTTATTAATTCTGCTGACTGGCTACATTACACATAATGACAGTAGTTTTTGAAAGATCCCAGACGAGCCCCCAAATATGTTACGTCCCTGCCAGAGGTCTAAGGGATGGGGGGAGTAACACAATGAAATAGAGAGATCCTTCAAAGAAAGAAAAAGGGAAAGGCAAACAAATGTCCAGTTAAAAGGAAGTTTATTTGAAACAAAAATGGGAAAAAATTGAGCACCAACGAAAAACAAGCTCCAAAAAGGAACCAGATCGCCTATAGCAGAGAAGCACACACAAAAAAAGATCAGATTAAACAAAGCCAACCAAAATATCACCACACTAAGCCAAAACTCTGCTCGTTACCCTTGTCTCAATGACACAACTCTGTCACAGCCTCTTGGCCCACTGGCACCTTACTACTCATTCTTTAGTCATTGTCACATGAGATGGCAGTGGTGGTAAACAGTTAATTTCTCTTTAGTTTGTCCTGTGCGCTATTAATGTAGTTTAGAGCATTGTTTACTCTTATTAAGATGGACATTTGTTTAATTTGACTGAAGTCCTAATTTTGTATACGTTTCTTATAGATTCAACCCGCGTCTGTTTGCTCACCCATTTTTGTTTGATTACAAGTTCTTAAGTTTGAAAATAAAACTTTGTGTGTAAAAGGGAAATTTTAATGGCTGTGCATTCTGATCGATGCCTGTGACAGTAGACCTCTCCTCATGAACCTCCTCCTTAACAGTGACAGACCAGTGATGGAGGAAGTACTCACATCTGTTACTTAAGTGAAAGAAGAAATACTGTGCTGCAAATAACAGTCCTGCTTTCAAATCTTTCCTGAAGTAAAATCAAAATGTATAAGCATCCCCATATAATTACAGTGCCAAAAGGAACAGTATTCTTTATGCAGAATGGTCCATTTCAGAATGATATGTGTCATTGGATTATAATTCTGGAGTCATCGATGTGTATATGTGTACATCGCTTTTCGGTTGCAGCTGGTAAAGGTTGGGCTTATTTTAATTACCGTATATACTCCTGTTTAGATTTTGTATCATTACTTTAAATCTGTAAAATACCTTCAGTAATTACATAAATGAAATGGAGTTAAAAAGTACAATATTTCTCTCTTAAGATGTAGTGGACTAGAAGTATAAAGAAAGTAAGTAATAAAGTAACCTCAAAATTGATCTTAAAGGGACAGTTCACCCTCACAAAATCAAAAATACGTATATTTTCTCATACCTGTAGTGCTACTGTCTACATTGTTTTGGTGTGAGTTGAAGAGTGTAGGAGATATCAGCTGTAGAGATGTCTGCCTTCTCTCCCATATAATGGAACTAGATGTCGCTCAGCTTGTGGTGCTCAAAGTGCAGAAAAAAGACATTTGAAAAACTCAACAGCAATGTCTCTTTCCAGAAATCATGACCCACTTACTCAAGATAACCCACAGACCTTCTTGTGAGCAGTTTCATGTAGGAACTATTTTCTTTCTACCGAACTACACCTGCCAACTGTATCACCGTGCATAAGGAGCATCTATTCACGGTAAAGAGGCTTGTGACAGCACAAGATGTAAACATTAATGGCGTCCTCATTGACTTAGCTGTATTGGTAACTAGCTCAGTGGTGCTAGCAGTAGATTCACGCTTCCCTCTGTGCAGTGATACATTACATTAGCAGTTGTAGGTCGGTAGAAAGAAAATAGTTCCTACATGAAACTGCTCATGTAGGAGCTAAACCTGTTACTTGCAGCTGCATGGATGTTCCACGTGGCTTGACCAGGCTAATGTGCTTTCCATGGTTGATGCAGCCACTTCCTTCGTTGTGTTGAGGTCATACAATAAACTGCAGGTTACAGTTGTGGTACAATCATCATATGAATAAATGTCCATTCCTTTATCTTTCATTCAAACCGAACACACAGCATGTGGCACACTGTCCTGCACCACAGAGGTCAAAAACCTTTTGCCCTTCCGGTGTGAAACGCCTGATGGCAACATTGTTGGTCCTACCTTTATATCCTAATACACATACTGTACAGTAAACTCAACACAACACCACCCAATGTGCACCAATGGTAAATGCAATTCAGGTGTGCTGAGTGAAGGACATATTTGACTCTTACAGCTCACAACAAGGTTTGTGGATTATCTTGAGTAACCTGGTCATGATTTCAGAACGGAGACATTGCTGTTGAGTGGCGTCTAGTTTCTTTATATTCAAGAGAAGGCAGACATCTCTACGGTCAACATCTTTCCACCACTGGTGCACTCTACATTTGATCTCTCTTTACAGATCATGTCTATCCTCAACTCAATTCCCTGTTCATGCACAGGCCTGTATGTAGGATACAGTAACAGTATGGGATGGTTATGTAACTTAACATATGCTCAACAGAGATGCCACTCTGGCACTAGATTAAGAACATTTTGGGGTTGTTTTTTTTTGCTGTTTTTGAGAAGCTGCTATCACAGTACATAACTGATATTTAGGTGCATGTTTTCATGTGTATGTAAACATGACCCTTACAAGCATGATATTTTTGTATTCTTACTCTGCCAGGTTTACAGCTGAAGGTTGAAGTTGGTGCCTTGCTTTAAAGTCCAGCAGGCCACAAGGGGTCAGGCACTCACTGGACCTGGAAGTGCAGCACTTCAACTAAAAAACACGCACGAGAAGCATGCAGTATGTAACCTATGTCTGCTATGCGTACATTCTGCCCTCATGACAAGAACACGATAAGACGAGCATAATGAATCTCAGATTTTGGGAGTCATGCGCCAGCTCACATTTGGACTCAAGGCTGCTGCAATTTGGTAGTGAATGAACTGACTTCATGTTTGGCTTCCATGTGTTTGTCACCCTGCAATTTCTGAGAGAGAAAGGAGCTAATGAAACACTTATGCCTCATTTTCTCTACAGTTTACACAATAGTTGGACTGGTTATGGAACAGTTTGTACTTTAACCAGCTTCAACCAAAAAAATAAAGCACGGAAGATACTCTGAAAGGAACACAGCGGCTCTGGAGAATATTGTGTGTTAAGATCTAGGCCTGTTTCTGACAATGTGTTAACTTGAACTTAACTTGCCTTTGGAACAGTGACAGAGGCCGCGGAAACCAGTTTAACAACTACACCACTGACCTATTATCAGAATAAATCAAATTCCACAAGAGCTTCCGCGTCCTTATTTTACAGAGTCTTGTGTATGTAATTATATTATGATACATTTAAATCTCTGCACTGTAAAAATCTAAATTCAGTGTCTGATTACAAATGCATCACCACCAACAGTATGAATTATTGTGAGTCAGTCACCTCCTGTGTGTTTTTATTGATGAAAAGTTTGCACAACATGCTTCTGATAAAATGACAGATTCTCTAGAAATTGTGTTCTTTTGCACAACAGCCAAGTAATTCAACCTGTTTCCAATTTAACATGCAGAGCCGGGAAAATACCAGTTGCCCAGAGGGAACTCATGCTGGGAAATCATAGTCCCTAAGACCAGTTATGGGACTAGTTCAGACATGAAAATGCAGCTTAAAGTTCATATTTTCTGCTCAGAGGAGTTCTGTATAACCAGGCTATTGAGTCAGAGGACAATTAGCCTCCATTTATGAGGAACTAAACCGACCAGCACCTACAAATTATATAAATATACCCACTGGTTTTCAAAAGTAATCCACTGTTGTAATTATCAGCATGTCAAAAGAGCACCTGTTTAAACAAAGGCTTTAAACAGAGTTAGCCACAATAATGAGGAAGGATTAAAGTGTGTGTGTGAGTGTGTGTGTGTGTATCCCTCTGTGTACACTAGCATGCGTGAGTCTGTGTGCACTGTACATTTAAGTGTGTGTAAGTCCATGTTTGCCTGTGCATGTCACATGCCATTTTACGTCCACATGAGAACATTACTGCATAGGAAATGTCAAAATCTAACATCCCAGTGATGGCAGTGTTGGCAGCCAGAAGTGGGCCAGGTTATTTGGCTTGATTCTCGAGTGTTGTTCATCCTGCTTCACACCTGAGTCAGGCAACCGGACTTGTCTCGACTTATCTCCTCCAGTGCACCAGGTTTGGGCCGATGCTGAGCAAGATCATTTTTGGTAACAGCCTTGTGATGACAGTTTCGACAGCCAGAATTGGGACGTTGGTTTATTCGGCCTGATTCTGGGGTGTCATTCATCCAGAGAATCACCTGTCGGGCAACCGACTTATGCAGCCCAATTTATTTCTGCTGGTGTGCTTAGTTTGGGCTGGTGCCAGGCCAGGTCATCATGGCTACCTGGGATGTAGATGGCCACGAAATTTACAGGGTATATGACAGTTCTGTTCACAGTGCTTAAACACTATAGGTTCATGGAGCACAATTTCTAAAACTCATCAACACTTACCAAAGCAATAATCCAGTGTGCCAAACTGAGTGCATGCTTACACTCAGTTTTCCCACAGTAATGTACCACTTATTGCAAAACTGTAAACACAACTCAGGGCTTTCAGATTGTAATTTAATAACACACTTCTAGCAAAACTGCAAACATTGGTGTCTACATTGCTACACTATTTTGCCAGTTGCTTTTACCCATTGACACGTGCTGCCTAGCTCAAGACAGCATCATGTGGATGAGGTCTTATGACTAGACCCACAAACAAGGAGAGATGTAGCCTATTTTTTTCCCTTTTTGAGATTTAAAAAAATCTGTATTGATTGAAAAAAAAGAGAAATGCCTTTAGTTAAAAAAAGAGAAATGCCTTTAGTTTCAAAGATGGTGCCGAAGTAATCAGGAAAAATTGTAATGAACCCCTGAAGATGAACCCTCTCCTCTCCATACTCCGTGAGCTTTCCTCTTGCACCATCTTGTGTGCAGTGTCAGCCTTGCACATAAGATACAGTATCTTACAGGCATCACTGGTAATGCACAGCCTTTAGGGGGCTCTCCACTTTTTCTTGGGCTGTAGATGTTAAAGGTTGGTAACAGGTACAAATACAAGTACAAACACCCATCTGAGTGATTTATACAGGAGCAACTACCTACATAGTTGAGGCAAGAAGCTATTTATCATAGTATTGGTTGCTGTTTTTAAAACATTTTTAGTCTAATATACAAATACAAGGTGTCTGTAAATCTTTGACAAGTCTTAAAATGTTTTAAATTCAATTCCAATAAATGCATATTTTGCAATAAAGTCATTAAATGGTCTTAAATTTAAAATCTTAAACTTGCGAGGTCTCAATTGCCACAAACTTCATTTATCTATCTTTCATCTTAGTTAAAATGAGTCAAGCTCTTCTGCATGACATTTCTGATGGTTCAAATCTTTAAACCCACCACTGAACATAGCATTGTCTTTTTGATTTATACTTGCACTTACCTGTTGGCCAAATTCCTACATAAAACCTACCTCGGCATGATACTACTTATATATACTACCTAACATTATACTGACCTGCAATGCTTGATTAAGAAAAAAAAATATATATATATATATATTTGTCCATACATCAGTCTTAAATTTGGTTAAAAATGATCTGGAAAAGGTCTTAAAAAGCAATATAAGTATTTTATACCCTTTAAGTATATATACCCTGTAATAACAAAGTGTGTGTGTTTCAGAAAGATGGAGAACATTGTACTTGGGGCCAAGTTAATTAGGGCTTAGACACAAGTTCGGGTTAGAGTTAGAATTAAAGACCTTAAAGGAGGAATTTTTAGTTTATTTTATATTTCAATAAATGATACATTAATACCCAAATCACTAAATCACTGGGATTGCGTATGTGCCAATATACACCATCAACATTGTGCTTGGTTTGACCATAATTGAACTCTCTGCCTTAAGAGAGGATAAAAGTTAAGCATGAGTGTCACAGTTAAGGTTAGAGGGTAGAAAGTGTTAGTTGAACCTGACTCATGCCATGCCAAGTGTGTCCTCTCTGCATGTCTTCCCCCTTCTTCTCCAGACCTCAGCTGTACAGCGAGCAGCAGAGAAGTTAGCGCCCCCTCCCTCTGCAGTGCCAGCTCCTAGCCTGTAATTCTCCACGGCTCAGACATCTGTAAGCATTTCTGTCCGACCACAGGAGCAAAATAGAAAGTTGGAAGCTGCAGGCTGTGATTTGGGTGCGTATAAATAAAGTTGCGAGCAAAGGAGAGGCTGCTAATATGATGGGAGTCCAGAGGGTGGGAGGTCTGAAGGAGCGGGACACCCAAGTCATCAAAGACGAGGGACGAGGATCAGGAGGACGAGTGGAGCCTCTGAGGGTTTTTCTGTAGGACGTTCAGATTTAGTGTCTGTGTCGCTTAAGGGCATCTCAGTGGGTGTACGGTATGTCACGTACCATATGCAAGTACAAACTGGATTTGCATGCCTGTCCACCACCTGTCTTTATCATTGCATACTGTATGAAATGCAGCTGTGTCAGGCAAAACTATTTGTGCTTGAGGTTCAAATAATAAAGATCCTAGAGAAACAATACTGACGGCACACCACTTGAAAACACCATTGGCAATTTGAATTTCTGAGTCTACTTGTTTCACTCCTTAATTTAATTAAAGTACAAGCAATTCTGCATCACAGAAAATTTAATTTCTTGGTTACTCTGGTGCATTAATTTAAACATATTTCTATAGGATTTAGCATGCCATATCTGGTGACTTTGCAAGCTTGAATTTTGGGGTTTTTACTGTATTCTGATATATAGTTCTCTGGTTTTGCAGCACAACATACATCTGTAGTAATGACCCTAAAGGTGGGACAAGGTAGTAATATCCATAGGCTCAGGCCACGAACCAGCCAGCAAAGGTCTAATGCAAAATGGCAGGACTTTCCCAAAGTGTGCACCATTTCATCTGCAATAATCTGTTCTCAGACTGAGAGCAGATTGAGTGGAAATGAGCCATCTCGTCCCGCTGCAGGCCTTCACATTGCTGCTGACTCCTCTGTAGTGGTCTGCCTGGGCGGCCCTGCCTTACAACTAAGGGCACACTTATACAGTTTCCTAAAACGGGATGTTCTGTATATAGTTGGTACAGCAGCAGGCTCACAGCTGGGATGAAAACAACCCGTTCCCTCAGACCCGCCCCAGAATCAAACTTATGAAGCCCAAAAGGATCACTTTAAATATGGGTGTAGGTACAGCAGAGGAACCGCAGCCGCTATTTGAACGAACATCTCTCCATTCCCGTGTTCGTTAGCGAGGAGGGGATCTAAAGAACACCTGTAGATTTTCGATAAGTAAAAGCATCACGTGAAAGAGAAAATAAAGGCTGATTTGTGTTTTGATGCAATACTGAGAAAACAGTATCTGGTTTATTTAGCTTGCTCACAAGAGGTCAGCAGTAAGGTGATGTAAAATCAGAATACTTAACACAACAAAATACTATGTAAATACACAAATGACTAAAACAGATGAATGTTGTAACAAAAAATGCTAAAAGAAGAAAAA
>JAPZEB010000023.1:26831213-26844386 GCA_029783705.1 Chaetodon striatus
TACCAAGTATTGATTTTTAACAATATAAAATAATAACATTGAAAATACAAATTAAATTTTCGGCAGCCTACTAGAATAATATAATCAATTGCCTTTATAGTCCATTAGATATATTTTGCTGCTGCAAAAAAATGGCTGAAGTGAGATGACAAGACTGAAAACTTTATCTTATTATAAAACAGATGTTGACAAAGTTTTCCTTTGGGGACACAAATTACAGCTGAAAAAAGGTAATAAATTACATTATATTGCAATATATTTTATCGCAATACTCAGCATATCGCAACATATTTAAAATCGCAATAATATCGTATTGTAAGTTAAGTATGGTGATAGTATCGTATCATGGATCCTCTGGTGATTTCCACCCCTAATATCAGTATATACATATAACATATATACTACCAAAATGCTATTAATATAATATATAGGGGGGTTCCTTGTCTGCTATGTGATGTTGTATCCTGTAAAGCCCTCTGAGGCAAATTGGGAACTGTGATATTGGGTTTTATAAATTACACTGAATTGAACTGAAAAGCCTGGCTTTTTCAGGAGTGATTGTTTTTATTCAATACAAAGGATATTCCCAAAAAAGATGTGCATCCTCTCTGTGACACAGTAAAAAATATTAGTTTCTAAACAAAATGCAAAGTGATTCCAGAATGCTGAAACTTTTTGATGATTATCAGGAAAATTATTGGGCCACCATAATCGTGACATTAAATGATAATACTGTCCCATGCCAACTAGCCAGTTTGTGAATGTGACTTGTTAAATACTTAAAACAAACTGTAATAAGTAGAGTGATTCAAGAAATCAAGTATGAATTAAATGTAAGTGAATGAATGCTTTTGTTGCAAACAGCCATTTGGCATTAAATGTGTTGAGGCAGATGTTCCCTTGTTGTTCATTGCACATTGTTTATTAAAAAACTAATTCAGTTCTCACAAAGCAGACAAACCAAATAATTTCTCCTTATTTGAGTAATAAATCATCCTCTGTGTGAAGGGAGTGAGAACACAAACTTTGCTCAAACTAATAACTTTTGGGTACTGTACTGGGAGAGTACTCTCTAACACATACAGTACACCATCACATACCCAATTTTAGCATGGCATTACCTAGACTTCCCATATCAATAGCAAAACTAGTGCGAACTTGATTCTTGTACCACTTGTTCTAAAGTGAGAGAAGAGATAGGAACTTGTGGAAGAAATACAAGATGACTAGAGCTCAAACTTTAAGAGGGGAGAAAAAGCATGGAAGCTAGAAACAAGACAGAATGGGGACGAGCTCTTGACAGGATGGAAGGGAGAAATGTTCAAGAGTTCACAGTACTCTGGGCTCAAAGGATAAAAATGCAGCATGGAAGTCATGGAAGAGGAGCAAAAATTACACGAGACAGAGACAGTGACGGTGGAAAGCCAGGCACCTTAAAAACAACCCAAGTAGATGTGGATAAAATGAGGGTGGCAGGGATGCAAAGAAGGGAGAAGAAACAAACACAGGCAGTGTAAGGGGGAAATCAAAATGTGATGGATCAGGTGAGAAGATTAACAAGAACAGCTAAAAAAGTTTCGCCTGAGCTAAACTGTACGTGAGAGTGGCGAATGCTACAGTGGGTAAACAGTCCCAAAGTGCTATTCCAACTGATCATGTGGGTGGCTGTGGGATGCATTTTGTGAAACACAGTGAGATGCTAGGTGACATTTTCTCAATACAAACCCCAAAATACATCAAAGTCCAGAGGCTTCACAGTGTGCGTTTTCAGTTAGTTTCCTTTGCTTGATTACAAGTATGATCATGATATATCAGGGGGAAACATTAAGGAAATTCTGTAGAGCAGTGGTCCCCAACTAGTGGGTCATGGTCCAAAAGTGGGTCGCAAGTCCATTCTGAATGGACGGCAAGTGACTCTTGAACATGTCAAGTTTGTAAAAAACACTTTATTTTGAAGTACAGTGAATAAAAGCACAGAGCTTTTATTTAGAAGTGCCGTTTCCTGCTGTAAAGTGAGTGACTACTGGATAGCTACTTGACAGAGACAGCGAGTATGATGCTGAATGTATTAAACAGTGTGGACCTTGAACTAATGACTAAGGAGAAATCTGGACCCTGTGGCTGGACCAGTTGGTAATCACTGCTGTACTCAGATTAAGTTCAGTGAAGAAGAGTAAACCTCCTCTTTTGTTTGCTGCCCAGTCACAACTTCTGCAAATGGGATGTAGGCTTGGACATTCACAGTTGCCCTTCTGTTAGCTCAGTAAAATGTGTGCACAATGTGTGCTCTTGTGTCTGTTTTGCAAGGGCTGTTGATGCCTTTTTGTGGTTGGTGTTCGATGGTGGAGGTATGTGCCTGAAAGTCACTATTTCGGATGAGGGATCAACTCACCCGTCTGTAAATTCTCCTCTCCTGCCGACAGCTGCTTGCTCACCAGGTCAAGCTTAAAATGTTAACTTGAGTAAACATCTAGTAAAAATGAAGAATATGGGCACAGCTGAACAAGCATCATGCTGGCCATTGTAGATACATGGAAGATAAACTGGAAAACCTCTGTGCCTGCATCAGTTAACCACGGGATATCAGGAACTATCATATCCTTTGTTTCACAAAACCTGGCAAAATCCTGGACAGCGCCATTCAACCAGGTGGATATATGCTATATGCTGATCTCACAGAGCAGAGGACTCTGGCGAGCACAGGAGAGGAAGCGTGTACTTTATGATAAATGAGGACTGGTGTGACGGTAGGAATGTGAGGTGCTGTCCTGTTCCTGTTTTGGATCACTGCTATTCAGAGACAGCCGCAGAGTGGTGTTGCCCATATTCGGGTGGAGTGACCATGGGGCCATCTTGTTGAGACCAACATATGTAAACAAACCACAACACATGGCCAAAGTGACTCAAGAGATGGAGCTACCGTCAACATCATCGATGATATCAATGGATTCAGTCTGTGGTAAATTTAATTTGTAACACTGGAAGCAATTGTACCCAAAACTACAGTTAAATGATTGTGCCAGGTACATTGGGGTGAGTAAGATGACTCATTATTGAATCACCTACTGTAGAACATGGTGAAGTTTGGGGCTAGTTTTCCTTAATTTCAAAGTCAAAAGGCAAAAATAAATTACCCCACTCCCAGGCTTAACTCATTCTAGATCAAATCCTGCTGTCATCAGACAGAAAGCTTGTAAATATTGTAATAAAACAATGAGTAACACAAAATGGATGGGGAATGTTTTCATGGTGTATTATCCAACTTGCTGTCTAAGTGATTAGTATTTCACATTATTAGCAGTGATTTCACTTTACAGCTTTCTTGATGAATGATTTTTTTCTTGGCCAATGCAGCATCTATTTGACTGATTAACATCTTTGAGCATTTCTGGGCACTTAGCTTCATTTGTAAGGCAAAAACAAGTCACTTCCAGCAGAGATAAGCTTATAATTTAGCACAAAAAAATAAAAATGTATCTGGCATGCCTGGGTTATGATTATCTGGCACTATCATTCACACTGTGGAAGCAGGGTTGGGTTTCTGGCACAACTTCACCGACTTAAAAGGTGCACGGAGAAGGATAAGATTTAAAGAGGTCAAACTCCAGCAACCCTAGTAGTATAAAAGAACAACTTTAATGTAAGACCAACGCCTTTCGGTCACAGAGTTTTTACCATTACTCACACTGCAGGAAACTTAGCCCCAGAAATGAAACAAAAAGGGCAACAGTAGGTCAAAGACAAATAATGAACCTATTATGCAAGAATATGACACTAAACTGCCAAGTAGATTGATTACTTCTGTTGTGTGTGTATGTGTGTGTGTGAGGCTTTGATGTAATTTGAGGTGAAAAGGGAATACAACATCTACAGTATAGCAGTGATTAATAGAGTGAAGGTTGATCTGACTGCTGTTGGATGACTTGTAAGACACCGAGGTCTCCTCCTGAAGGGAGAACAGAGCACAGAGCCTGCTGTTCAGGTAATAGATGGCATTAAGGGAAGAAAACACAGGGGCTGTGTGCAGCCTATGCTGTGACTGGGCAAGTGGGCGAGCAGACATGCCAAATTAAGAGCAAACACCTCTAGAATCTGTGATGAGGGATCTGTATGATAGGGGAGAGAAGCACCCCTGGCACTTTGGAGGAGCAGCTGGCAAAGGTTGAGCATCTTAATTTTAAGCTGGGTGCCATGAATGCTCGGAAGGGAATGTATGTGGGCAATGGTAATACCAGCATTGCATGCCAAATAATTCATTAGCTCAGCAAGAGGTGATGTGGGAAGAGCATGTGTGGATTTTGATATATTACCAACAATTTCACTAAAGCAAGCCTTAAAGACAAAGGCATGTTAAAGCGTAAAAGCAATATTCAATCTTACAGCAGCTTAGAGTATAATTCACCTTTTAAAAACCCCAGTTAGATTGTTTTCTGGTGGAGCAACTTCTCCTGTAAGGTGTATCGTTCCATAAGACTTCAATAGCTGCATAACTGCATTCAGTCTGAGGGTCAAAATCCTACAGGTCTTATTTCTACTCCAGGCACATGTGCGTACCTAGCAAATGATAGGATGGCGTTGTTTTTTTTATCCTTAATAACCCTTACAGATTTACAAAGAGATATATCCTCCTTACAGGGATAGCGCAGATCTTTTGAAGTGAGGTTGTATGAGGCACTTATCATAGTCAGGGTATTACCTACAGTAGATGTTGGTCAGCACAGCCCCAGTTTAAGGAAGTAGGCAGGAGTACCACCATGGACGCTAAGCAATATACTGCTGTGAACATGGGTCAGCAGCAAAATGTATTAAAGCCACCTAAAAAAATCAATAGCTGCATAAGTGTATGCTATATGTAGAATATTGTCACTACTTACTATGCCACAGACAGCCCTTTTTTTCTGACAAGCAGTTAACAGCTTCTGTTCCCCATCTATGCTATTGTAAAAGCTACCAGACTCCGCTGATAAAAACAGTAATTTCTGCCAGTTAAACACACCAGCTGCTAATCTACCGCTGCTTCAATCAGTTAGTTTGTGTTATGGTGTGACTTTGGTGAATCCAAACCCTTTTAAACACAAAAGTCACACAATACCATGGACAAACTAACTGATCAAGGCAGCAGTAGATCAGCAGCAACTGTGTTTAGCAATGTTAAATTACTGTTTTTCTCAATGGAGTGTGGCTTTGATGAGAGTAATGTAACAGCTTGAGTCCCACAACGTAAATTGCTGTCTGGCGCCATGTAAAGACGAGAAAATATTCTAAATATAGCACACACTTAAACTAATATCGTTTTTTTTAGGTGGCTTAAATACGTTTTGTAGCTGATGCCTCCATAGCAGGACATTACATTACCACTTCTGAGGTGGTACTGCGGCCAGTTTCTCCAAACTGGAGGTATACTGACCAACATTTCCTGTTATAATACACTGACTATTGATAAGTACCTCATACAACCCCACTTCAAAAGGTCAGAGCTATCTCTTTAACCATCCCAGCTCTTGGTTTTGGATTATCTGGGAGCCCTATGTAAAAGAAAGTGTTTATTTGAGCAGCTTTACATTTGGTTTTGTTTTCAAATATTCTTATAAAAATCTGAAACCACAATAATGACATACAGAGCCTATTGCCAACTGAGTTTGATGCAGAATTCTTGCTATTTAGTTCCACAGTTACAGGCTTTACTCTTGTCATGAGGGCATCTTTTAATACAGTGGCATCAGAGGAGTGAATAAAACCTTGAAAAAATTCTGACACATACCTTAAATTTTTGCTGATGAGATCAGATCCTGTGGTGTTTGAGGGTGGTGTTCGTCCTGGGCTCAGGGATCTGGGTTCTCTGTTCTCATCAGGTGTCAGTAGCGCATTTTCTCTGCACTCCTCTACTCGTAGTTCTCCTTCTCCGTCCCCTGGGGTGCTGCCACTGTCTGGTTTGTAGGTGAAGATGATGGTTGGCTTCTGGTTGGGATCCTCTGGTTTGGCCTCGGTGAACCAGTGATGCTGTTGGACAGGTGGTGGTGGAAGCATATGAATGACTGTTCCATCAAGCCCGACTATCTTGCCTTTCTCCTTCTCTCTCTCCGCCCTTTCTCTCTGCTCATCCTCGTCTTTCCGCCGACGAAAAAAGCTCTTAAATGAGATCCAGCGTTTGGGTTTGGAGCTTTCTGCTGAAATACGTCTCCCCTCTCCACCTGGACTTGCTTCACCTTCACTGGGTCGTACAGGAGAACTGGAGGCAGAGCTCTTGGTCCAGTTGCTAAAATGCCTCTGGAGGATGTTCGTAGCGTGGTAAGGGGAAGATGTAGATCTAGGAGGGGGGAAGGGGGCATTGGGCTCTGACCGGGGACTGGAGAGTGGGACAGCAGCAGAGGCACTCTGGGATTTAGACAAAACTTTGGAGGGTGTGTCCTTCTTGGGTTTGGAAAGACAGCCGTCAGTTGTGGAAAAAAGAGACTTGGGTCGGGTGAGGGTCTCCTTCATGGCATCAGGTGGGAGGGCATACAGTTCCTCAGTACTGAGAGTATTGGCTAGTACTGAGGGCGACTCTGGAGGAGACTGAGGAGGCTGGATGGAGGCCACAATCTGTAAGAGCACAGCACTGGCTTCCTCCCTGTGGCTTGCCTCTGTCCCAGGGGACAAAGCTAAGTCTGTATTATCATCTTTACCGCAAGTAGCGTCTCCACTTGTCTTGCAAGTGCGTGTAACAGCATTGGCAGTAGGGCTGGTTTTAGGTTGGTTTGCAGTAATGGCAGGGGAATTTGTCAATGTAATGGGGGAGAGGGCCCCAGCAGTGGAGCTCATCACAGTGCTTGTCACAGTGCTAGAGTCTGTAGTGGTTCTAGGTTGTAAATTTGGCGCTTTTGACATTGCCTCAGGTGGAGCTTTTGTCTCTTCCAAAGAGGCTCTCTCTGATGTGCCTCTACCAGAGATAGTTTTCTCAGTTGAGGAGGACTGGACACTCTCAGAGGATCCAATCTCTTCATAAGTGTGACTGGCTACCCTACTGCCTACCCCTTTTGGCTGTGGCAGTTCTCCACTGAGTCCCAAGAAGCTCTTATACACAGCCAGGTTGTCATATGCGCTTGGATTTATAACAATAGGTACCTTAACAGCATTCTTGGAGCTGCGGGCATAGGCTGGCTCGTCTCGAATAATAATCGGAAAAGGAGGCATACCTGCATTATTGAAACTGTTAAACTTGATCTCTGATAAGTTGGAGGATTTCACAGGTACAGTTCGGGACGAAGACAGCCCCGCAATGGGAGAAGTGGGAGCTGACTTGTGGCTGCAGTGTTGTGTAGGGATGGAGGGGCCGGGATTACTCCCAACCCCTAAGTCCACTTTAGGTATCTTTTGGCGAGGACTTGTGCTTGATGTCCACACTTCTTGGTAGCGTATGTTCCCTGATTTCTTTCGGGAGGTACTTGACAGAGCTACAGATGTGGGCGATGTTGGCATTACAGGAGAAGTAGGAGAAAGAGGGGAGGTTGGAGACAGGGGCTGACCTACAGGAGTGCTACAGAATGATGTAGGGCTGGAAGGCATTGACAGGTTTTTGGGTTTTGGAGTAGTAGCATCTGGAGGTTGCTCGTCTTTGTTGGCCATGGATGCTGACACATCCACCACAGTGTAAGGCTTACAGATTAGCGACTTTTCCAAATTTACTACACGGTATGGTTTAGCTTGCTCCTCTGTAGGACTAAAACTGATAGTAACTGGTTGACCTGGAAGGGCTTGGGGCATTGGCAAACCTTCTCTGCCATCCTGGTCTTCTAATCTAATGGCCAGCACAGCCTTGTGTGTTTCAGTCACCTTAAGTGGACTTAGTGCTCTGTGGACGGGCTCCTTTTTTGTGGGAGAAGTGCAGGGGAGTGGTGCCTTACTAGATGTGGGAGAATGCAAGCCATTTCTAAGAGCACAGGGGGCACTGCTCCCACTGCTGGATGTTGTTCGGGAATCTTCTGGTAGTGATGACGATGATTCTGGAGAGGTGGTAGACTCTGAATTTGATAGGAAACCACTGCCTTGCATGTCATGGGGTCCATAGGGAAGAAGAGCTCCATTGGAGTCCACAGAGGGGTATCCATTCAAGATCTCATCATAGCTATCGTCATAGTCAACTGCACAAATCCGCTGTAGTGAGCGGTTGCGAAGTGGCACAGTATTCCACTTTTTCCCTGCAGCAAAGGGCACCGGAGACAATGTGGCAGCACGGAAATTTGCAAATCGTGGTTGGCCTCGCATACGGATCTCCATGGCTAGTAACTCTTCATCACTTTCATCCCAGCTCTCATGTTCATCATCATCTCTTTCAGTCTCCTCCTCGTCATCCTCTTCTTCTTCATCATCACTCGAAAACTCTGGGTAGCAAAAGCGGCCTCCCTCTGCACTGATTATCTCAGAGCTATCGCTAAGGGATACCCGTTTTTGACCAGTGCCAACACCACAACTACTGCTGCCTCCCATGGCCAGACAGCTTGAGGCCGGAAGGCCTCTTTCCAAGGACCGCTGGTATGAACTACTGATTCGTCCCCAAAACAGGTCCTTGGAACCACAAAGAGGAGTGGGGCTAGGGCCAGGGCCAGGGCCTAACCCAGCAATCTCCTTTAGGACATCTGCCAGTCCACTGTTGTTGTTATTTCCACTAGGGGTCCTTGGGCTAAGTGGTCCATAACCCTCAATCTCCTCACTGCCATCCTCTCCTTCGTTGTTGTTGCTGGGTCCACCAGGCCTCTTACGGTTTAGTCCATTGCGATTCCAGACGGTGAAGGCTGATGTTTTACCCTGTTCTATCACATTTGGTGGTCGTTGCAGGTTGCCGTCTGAATCCAGTCCTGCAGAGGAGCAGGGCAGCATCATAGTGGGCTTAACAGCAATGGTTGGCTTCTTAGCCACTGGTGGACGGAAGTGTCCCGAGCGGGCAGACCCACTGCTAGCCCTCTGGGAGTTGATGGTAAGGTTAGTGTTGGCTCTGGCACTGGCAGGGGGTGGATTCTGTTGCTGAATTGTTGGAGGCCTCTGCTCGGACGGAGGCTTCCCTCCACCACTCTGAGCCAGACAGTGCAGACTTTTAGGTTTAAAGCAGTTCTTGCACTCGCCTGGCTTCCACACGTGCTCAGTGAAGGTGCTGCAGGCGGACATGGCTGCTGGTGCAGTAAGGCAGCCTGCTGGGTCAGTGGACAGGAAACCCCTCCATGAAGCAACGGGCTACAGGAACTGACTGTAGTACAAGTATGATGAACAATATTCAAGCCTCTACGATGAGGGGTAATTGACCTGAAAAAGAGAACAAGAGAGAAAGGTTTTAATTCTTAATTTAATTCAAAACATTCATTTGAATTACTTTAGACAAACTCTTCGACTCAATAAACTGCATAGAGCAGTTAGATATTTAGTAAATTACAAACTTTTGCCCATGCAGGAACAAAATACTGACCCAAACAAGAAAAAATAAATCCCACCATACAATTAAACTTATCATACTGAGAGCTGAACAGAAATAAAGGGGACACATACATATAGACATGCAGAAAGAGAGGAACAGAAAAATGAGCTGTGTGAGAGGGAAAGAATTAGAAAAGCAGTGTGACACTGTCTCCATTAGGTGGCAAACTTTCTCTACGTAGCAGCCAGTCTATCCTATGGGGCAGTCATCCATCTCCTCCTAACCCTCAACTGGACCGTTAAGACTTGAAGAGCAGAGGGGCAGAAGTGAAGAGGATTAAGAGAGCTTATTTCTGAATTGGTGTCCTGTGTTGTTGTTGGCTGTTTCAGCCAGGCTTAGGTGAGATAAAGGTACTGATACTATTCACTGAATCAAAACCTCAATGTCCTAAAGCCTATGAACTACATCAGTTATATGGAAAATGGAAATCAAAAGCACTTCAGCTGAGTTTAGATGCACTCGAGTCTGACAAATAGCACGGAGGAAGAGTTTCTCAGTTTACAGAAGTCTGAAAGTAGAATAACAGTAACACATTGTTTTGAAGTTTTGACTTTGTATTCCAACAAACTAGACCTGAAACTCAGCAAGTGGAAGAAGTGTTTGTAGGTGCTTTCATCCATACTGAGCAAAGACTGTAGGACAAGTAGCTTGCAAGCAGTTGTAGTACAACTCAGTGAGGCAATCATCCTGAGCATTCAGGCAATACAAGGTGCTTTAGGCGAGACAGTGGACTGTCCTTTACTGTCAGTCACCTGACTTTTGACTAGCTGAAGATTGACAGAAGACTTAAGATACTGACTGTGAATAATTTGCAACTAAATATGGTGTTTAGTTTGCCAAAAAGAATTTGGTCCTCTAAAACTAAGGATCTATATAAATAGCTAAAATTTCTACACTCTCTATGTCGGATGTGAATGTAAACAAACCTCGTATCTTAAGCTGGCACAGTCATTCTTAAATGTCATATCTACAGTACATAAGCACGCTGCACAACAGACAAACAAAAAATGTCGCTTTCCTTCTACTAAAACTACCTGTTTTGTAAACAGTTTGTTTCCTAATGCAGTGCAAAGCTTCAATAACTTTAACTAAAAAGTTAAATCTATAGCTGCACACACTTGGTTAGATATTTTTTCTTTGAGACAGGCAATTGCTTGCTAATTATTTACAAGGCATTTCACATGACATCTAGGCACATGCACCTTAAAACTGATTTAGGTGATTGCTGTTCCCATCCTTGTGTGGGCATTTGTCTTTCTTTAATCTGTTTTTCTTAATTATTATTATTAATACGTTTTCTAATTGACAATGTTTATCTTGTGATTTTTAATTCTAAAATTTATACTGTCTTATATACTGTCTGTCTGATCTGTTGTGTAAATTGAGCATTTGCACCCTAATTTCAATGTGGCTCCAAATGCAAACAGTAAATAAACTTGATCTTGACTACATATAGACAGTAATCTGTCAGCAATCAATATTTTGATATATATCTGTTAAAATAATTTTAAATGGCAACTAAATCATTTCTGTGTTGTCTCACTTAGTTAACGAGTAAACCAACATACATACAAAAGAATAGGTTTAAAAAGTCACACCATTCAGTCTTTGTAAGATAACAAAGACTGACATTTAAAAACTTGGGAACGAGCATGGTCTCAGATTATCAGCACCGGCACATACATATCAGACACATCCTGTTTTCTCCGCCCGCCAGGCCACACTTTGTGGCATCAGGAAACCACATCCTTTTATTTTTTTGATTACACAGTGTAAAAGTACCCCGTCTGACATCCATTCAAACCTACCACACAGAGCAGAACACTTCTGATAACATTTGTGGGCGCAACAGTCATTTGCTGTTCAATCAACATCTCTTGAATACCACATTAACATCAAACCCAAGGATTATAAGTGGCGTGTTACACAAATGAGCAATTAAAATCAAGCTGTTACATAAAAGCCTGCTAAGATCACACAGGAATCTGTATGTTACATAAACTGGTACAGTTAAGTGGTACAGTGGTACAAGTTAAGCCTGCTTTGGGCAGATTCTCCAAGGACAGTATTGAATCTGTTCGACAAAAGGGACAACTATAAAGGTAAAACAAAGTACAGAGAAAACCTTGAGAGTGGACAGGAGAAAGTGGGAACAGAAAAAAATTCAAATAAAAGAAAGCACTGAAGCTTAACAGTATATAGAAACAAAACATATTTAGTTATTTTGAAATCCCAGCTGTCATTGGGCGAGAGGTTGGGTACACCCTGGACAGATCGCTGGACTACCAGACAGCTGACACATAGAGACAGACAACCATTTATGCTCACATTCACACCTACAGGCAATTTAGAGTCACCAATTAACCTAACCGGCATGTTTTTGGGCCGTGGGAGGAAGCTGGAGAACCCTGAAAAAGCCACCCTGACGCTGGGAGAACATGCAAACTTCACTCAGAAGATCACGCAGAACGTCTTGCATGCACAATGAATAAAGTACATCAATAAAGTGGAATATTGCTACGTTTCCTCATACGTAGAGACTTCAATGTTGTGTTGTAGCAAGGTTAATATAACTGTTATGTTGGTGGTTTTGTCTTGTACAGCTGGTGGGCGCGGTTTTAGGGGAGTGTCATGTCGGCTTCAAACAGAATGTGGCTGCAGCTATACATGTCTCTGGACACTTGGTTATTTCTGTGATTTTTCTGTGAGTCTTATGCCCACTTAGAGTATGAGTATGTCTTAATTTTTCCAGTGCAGCCAAAAACTAATTAAAATGCACAGCTGACATTTAAAAACATAACTATATTTTGGCTTCTATACTTTGTAGATACAAGCCTTTCGGATTAAAAATTCATATTTAGTGGTTAATTGTTCTCACTGAGGCTGGACCACATAGTTAGATTAAAAGTTTGAGATTTTAGTTCTCTATTCTACCGATCAAAAGAAGTAAAAAATTCACAGGAGAAAAGAAACAAGGAAAGTGCCTGGAGAGATGTTACACGCCTGTATCTGCTCTTGACTGTGCTCCTGGCTGCCATCAGAAATAGTTTAGAGCTCTTTCCCTCAGCCAGCAAAACCTGATTAAGTGATATTTGCTAAAGCAATGTTCTATGTATTGGCTGGGGTGAGATAGTCCATTCAGCCCTGTTTGACATGTAAGGGCTGCCAAAGGATTATGAAACAGTGCTTGGGACTGAAAACAGAATTTAATATGGTGTACTTCTAAGAAGATAAGTGCTTTCTTAATTACTTTGTTGGGGCAACAATGTTCAGAGACTTTGATTTCAGGTAACATAACACGAAGTTTATGTACCACACAGGCTTCACTGGATGGCAGGCACATAAAGCGCAGGACCTTGACACCAGAAACCCTGGCTTTGTGTCCAGACTTCTGTCTAAGGTTTAGGCAGCAAAAGCACTTTAGTTAAATTAGGGTAAGATCGTGATTTCAGTTGAATGTTAATAAAAAAAGGTAATAAAAATAATGCTGTAGTCACTATGATTGTGTACTGTATTGCAAGATTGCCTATTTTGGCAAAAAAAAATACCCTACTGAAATACACTGCCAGTGAACATTTTGCTGATATATTCAATATCAACATTTTTGCAACTTGCCTGGTACATTAATTAGCATCATGACCTCATTATGTTACTTGAAAAAAAAATTTTGCTCAGCATTCATTCCCCTCAAAGGGACATCACCCATTGATTTGTGGACTCCCATTTTA
>JAPZEB010000023.1:26892361-26903682 GCA_029783705.1 Chaetodon striatus
GTAACTTTATTCTCACCAACACTCCTTGAATGTATATACCTATTCATATTCTGGTTCTGATTCTCTTGCATGACATATAACATACACATCCGCAGCACTTTCTAACAACGGCAGTAACATGACAGTGACGATAATTGACCATCCCTGTTATATGGCTGATCCCCTGCCTGAAGGGTAAGAAGCTCCTGTGCCTCACCATCTTCCCAATTTGCGGACATTTTCAGCCGGTGTTCTTCATTGAATTAGCTGCTCACAGCTGCCAGCTAATTTTTAACTGACCTGCTGTGACTCACACACATGACATAACCCTGCCGCCCATGATCCCGTACCGTCGGCTGTCCCATTTATACAGATGACATTTTGGCACTGTTACTACCTCAGATGCCACCTTAAAGGTGTGACAACTCTGTCCCCTCTTTCCGTGATTGTACCTTTTATACACAACGAGGAGGCGGCATAACGGCATGAAATTCCTACCTTGAAGAGGCAGTGTAAAGGGGGCTAGAGTTGTGCTTTCACACTCTGGCATTCCTTGAGGAGATGGCAAAGTACCTTAAAGACACTCAGCTTTTGCTCCATTCAATGGAAAGTACATTTAAAGACCCAGTGAAATGAAAATGCATTTTCCAGTTTTAACCCTGTGTCTCTGTGCCAACTGATCATTTATCTCTTGTTGTATGCCAATATATGTCAAAGAAATTAGAGTATTTTTACATCAAAATCCCTGTCTTCTCGCTTCCTGTAAAACTGTTTCAAATGTTTGAGGACTCATCCTGCGCTCAAGGGTGTTTACAAAATTTCATCCAATCAAATGACTTTAGAAGACGTGCTAGCCACACCGGTCGTAAAAATTGCACTTTACCAGGTGTGTGTTTGGATATCAGTGGGCAAAACCTTTGTTGTCATTTTCAAAACAGTGTGCCTGAGGTCTAATTCATTCATCTCTCCCTCGTACTCCTCCTAATAAAAGAATCAGGGGCACGAGCAGCCCCAACAAAACATGGTAAAATGTTTATTTAAAACAAAACAATGGTGCGTTGAACACTGTTGTGTTACACAAGCACGCTGCTAATTTGGCAGGGTTTCAAGGAAACATGTTGTTCAACCAGGGAAACTGTAGCAAAATGGTACACACTTTTTTCAGTAAGCATGCAATAATTAAATGAGGAATGTTTAGGGAGTCAACAGTCGGCTCAGTAGAGTGGACTTTGCTGTCGCTCCATAGCTCCACCCGCTTTTTAGCAGTCCAATCAAATGTAAAGTATTTCATTTGAATCCTTTTGGTTACTGGACATCACTCAAATGTTCAGTTTCACTGAGAAATACCTCACATTACAGAAGTTAAAGATGCTCTAACTTCCATTTCACTGAGACCTTAAATTGCAAAAGCTTTGCACTCTTCACTGTGTCCCAGTTTCAACCTACAGCCCTCACTTCTCTTGTAATAATCACAGTCGCCATCAAACAGTTACTGTGCCTAAAAACACACCCTGACTTCATCGTAAATTGCAGGAAGGTCTGGTCAAAATCAGGAAACTCTGAAATAACAATAAACATCATTACCTAAATATGACTTGACGAGTTATTACTAATGTTCGTTATTTTACTTCAGAACACATCTGACACATCATCCCTTTAGGCTGCCTAAACATAAACTGTTAGGCTTCGCTCAGACTGCCTGCAGAGCCAAAATTAGACATGTCTTAAATGCAAAGTCCATGGAGAGATGTGAACGGAGTTTCTGAGGTAAAGATGTGTCTCACTGAGGTAAAAATGTTTTAAGCTGAGTAAAACATGCACTTTCTCAGAGCTGAATGTACAGAGGGAACAAACACATAGGAGATGCCCTGGAAGAAAATAACAGACAAAATATAGTTCCTGGTAAGTCTCAAATTGTAAACAAACAACTGTGGAGTATGAGTGTGTTCATGAATAAGGGAAAAAGAGCGAGGGCTACTTTAGACACTACATAATGTGGATGTGATGGCGGTGATGAAGGTCTGAGCCTTGTTTGTTATTGAGAAAGGTGCTCTCTTAAATCAATGCTGACTGAACTGTCCACAAGAAAAACAAGTTGAGTGGTATCACACAATTTACAGCTTCATTTTGTCGTCTCATTTACATCTTTTCTTCAATTGTTAGTAACACCACTGCAATTACCATTTAATCTAAAGCCATTCATGTCTCATACAAGTTATTATCTGCTGATAAGATGCATATGGGGGAGTGTGATTCATTTTTCTTCTCCTGAACTAGAGATAGATATTATATTACATTACATAATTTACAAGGTAATTAAACTCTACACAAGCCGCTGCGCTTTTACTTGTCAAGAGCACGGCGATGATTTAAAATGAATATTTCACAGGGCCATTTGATCTTATTAAATAGTAACAATGACAAAATCGCAGAATCCCTGCCATATTAAGGGCAAAGGCCAACATCAGAGAGCAATGACGACAGATCAGCCTTCGCTGAGCCTGAGGACGGCATCGTGTCATGAAATATTCAGCAGAGAGGGATATTTGATAGCCTCATGCGAGCGGAGAACATAAAGTGGTGAGAGTGATGAAATGGTGCAATATCAATCTGTGACCATAAAATACTGAGTCAGAGTTGAAACATGCACATGTGTGGAAAGGCTCAAAAACCTGTTATCTAATACAGCAACCTCAAATGGCTGCCCTGTGAGAAACGAGGGGACTCCAGAGGGTCCAGTGAAAGTTCAAAGAGATCAAGGGGGAGGACGGAGAGTTTGAAGAGTTTAAATTTAATATTTTGCACATTTTGCACCTCGACTTTACTTTCACTTCTGTTCTCTCCTTATCTACAGTTTCAGCTACCGTAGGCATTTGAATAAACTGAACATAAACAGTTTGGGGAGAGGGGCTGCTGCAACAAAATCTTATCAAAGCATGCAGAACAGTTTGGAACACCTTCCCTAAAACTGAAGATGGGCAGCAAAATATCCAACAAAGTGAGGAGGACTTTTAAGTATATAACTGTTACAGCTTAAATTGATTCTACAAGGTAATGTAACAGGAAATCAAAACGATGTATGGATAGATATACGAATGTAATGAAATGAATCTCAGTAAGTATTGAGCTATTAAGCTAGTTTTTCTGTCACCTTCTTTATGTACATGCATTTAAAGGAACAGCGTGTAGGATATGAGGCTCATCCATACTCCCTTTACATACAAAAATAGATGCATCCATTTCAAATGCTGTCCAGCATCACTGCCCTCATACTTCCATGCATCATAAATGTTGGCATATATACAGTCAATAGAAGGCAGAGCCAAAAGTTTGACATTACAACAAACAAGGCGACAGGGAGGAGGTCGTAATATTGTAACTTTAAACAGAGGCAGCCTGTATGGCTATTATATACATCCCAGCGTGAACAGAGAATGCTTTGACTAGTTTCATCGCATATTATTAAATATTACTGATTTGGTCCTTTCCGTATTTCTTTGTTCACTCTTATGGTCATATCGCGCTTGAACTACACCACACTGCCGCCACGATCTCTGGCAGTGCTGCTCCGTTTCGTCAATATCCGTGAACTTTCAGAAAATGTAAAAAAAATCAGAATGAAATGAAAGCAGAGTATGGATAACTCGGTCCATCTCCGTCTCTACTGTTGGGCATAAATGAGCCTTTAGGGCGATTTAATGGCCTCTGGCAGTGAGGACTGCAGATTGCAACCAGCTGAAACGCTACCAATTACTATTCCTGAGCCAAATTATCCGCAGGTCTCTTCATCACCAAAGCAAAAAGACCAGGTGATTTTAACTTTTAAAAAGACTTCATGCTAAAAAATCTGTTTTTCCAACACTCTCATAGCAGTGGGGCTGCTTACTAAAGTGGCCGACATAATTACACAAATGGCCCTATCTAGAGTCAGTGTTTGGTTTGTCCGTCCAGGGCTACCATAGAAACACAGCAGTGCAACATGGCAATCTCCATGGACAAGGACCCACTCCCTTTGTAGGTATAAACGGCTCATTCTTTAGTAACAAAAACACAACTATTCTTATTGTCAGGTGCTTTTACACCAAAGAAAACATATTTATTATATTATATTCAATTCCCACCAATATGTCCCCCTAAATCCTACACACTGGACCTTTAAAGGAGGACTGCAAAACTAACAAGAGGAGATACAGCAGCAAGGAACACAAATGCATAGCAAGAATAGTAAGAGACTACTCAGTACAGTTACCTTAGGAACCAATGTGGCTTACACAGTGTCACCCCTGCCTCATATAGCCACAGGAACACCACTAATTAAATTAAATTAGACTTATCACACCTGTAGCACGTTAACAGAAGTGACATTTCACAGCTGAAACAGCTGGGCCTCATTAGAGCTTAAGACTGTATTCATATCCTGATGAAATTTGGGGGAAAGCGAGTCCATTGCTATATTTTAGTACGTGCTTGCCACCCAGCTGCCTTCTTTGACACCTCGTCTGTCTTGTTGTCACCCCATCAAGCACATAAAACTAAAGCATGCCACTAGTGACAGGGGCATAAAGTCTGTGGTTTACCATAGCGAACATAGCAAACAAAATGCCCACTGATCTTCCAGCAAGCATATAGTAAATAATATCTACTGGATGTCAATGAGATCTAGAACTTTCTATTAAACTAAATAGAGTAGAACTTCAAAAAGCATCTGGGTGATATTTCTATCAGTGTGTGTGAGGGCACCTTGACAGTGATTTTCATCAACACGTTAGATTGTATTTCACTTTCCAACACACTGCATAATCACAAATATATGAAAGTGTGAGGTCAAGTCTGTGTCTAAGATCTGAAGACATTTTCTTCAGGCAGGAATTTGTGAAGTGTCACTGAGCTGACTCTCAAACAGCACATCAAATTGTTCAGGAATTCTTGCCTCTAAAATATGTGAATTTGCAAAATCAGTTCTTCTATATTATACTGTAGTTGTTACTTGTCAAGCCTGACAAGAGTCACCTCTATTAGAGCACATACAATATGAGGAAACACAAGAAAAAATACAAAAACGATCGGCATAGACTTTTATCGACTTGGCTGTTAATGTCTGCTGTTTCCGTTCATCTACACAGAGTTTCTATAGCTAAATGACATGATACCAAGAGGACAAATAAGATGGGAAAAAAATCTGCCATTATTCAGTTGGAGCAAGACTAACATCAACTTAAGATAAATTTTTAGTATATGCTCAGATTTACAGCTGTACAGCAGAAATCTGTAACTGCTCAGGAACACTGCAACATATTCTGCACACAGAACACCAGTATCACCCATGTGCTCTCATTATCAGTCCTCGCCATGCCCCAGTTCTGATTCCTGCATACAGATCCACATGTGTTCTGTAATCTGTTAACAACTTGTAAGGGCTGATTTAACAGGGCTCGATACTGTCAACCTGCCCAATAACCTGTCAGCAGTTTATCAGCTTCAGACCAGTAAATCTTGATATGTCATACATCACAATGTAATAATGCTTTTTACTTTATTCCATGATATAAATACAGGAGGCTTTTCACGGTTTACAACATCTACTGTAGCTACTAAAAATGAGAAAAAATGTATTTGAATCAGTCATTTGTAGCTATTGCTGTGTCATATAATCCTGATTTATACGGCACTTTTCAGTGAAATACAATACAGGAAAACTATCTGTCAATGACATCTCTGATGCACGACGCTTTTATGAGTATCAGTCTTTACTCATGATCTCATGATTTACAGGACTAGGAGATGAACATGCACAATTTAAACATACACCAACACTTACAACGTATTATTCTGAGTGTTACAAAGGTCTCAAACATAGTGCTGTGATTATCAATTATTTTAAGTATACGTTAACCCACTAGTTATCTAAATGTCACATTAAATGTCACACTGAAGATGTATATACTCAGAGCAGTGTGAAGGTCCAGACACACCAAACTGACATTAAAGAACTAGCAGCAACAAAAGCCCCCTGCTGTGACCAGATGTTGCTGTGTCTCGTCCAAAAAGTTGCACCTGACTACACCGCAAACACTACTGCCGACAGCCAACCGGCACATATGTTCTGCGCCTGCGTGAGAGGAAATTACTCTCCACATCAGCAAACAGCGGTCTTTTGTAATCTTCATTCAAAAATGTAAACCGGAAGACCATCTTGACGCTAGTTAGCACAATAACAACAAAACCCAATGTTGAAATAACAGAGCATATTTATGCCAGCGCCAGTGAACAATAACACAAACCATCACGAAATGTTTCTGCTAAAGAGCTCACTTATGTAATGAGTTTGTTCTGATCTCACTTCCTCTTGACGTTAGCTCAACTTTCTTACTTCCGTTTCTCTTCTCATGCGCTGAGCTGAACTGCCAATCAGAGTGATTTCGGTCATTGACGGGCTCCACTGTCGCAGATGAAAAACAAAAAAAAAAAAGCCAACAAGGGCAGACGAAGGGCAGATGAAGGGCAACGCTGCAGGACACGCCGCATCTCCAAGGGCGTCAGACAATCAGCAACAGCCCAACTTTGACTTACAGCCGACCATCAGCTTGGTGTGTCAGAGGCTTTAGGCACAACAAATACTTACAACAGATTAAACATATGCCATCTGGTAGACATCTTATCCAAACATACTTGCTTTGAGAGATCACCTCCTTCGAAACTTCTTATCTTTGCCTCTCTTCCTCCTTATATTTAAAATATATCTGCCCTTATCTTAAGATTTTACACTTCCCCCAGAATTTCTCAATTTTGCACATTAGCTGAACACTCTGACTCTGTTCCCCTGCAAGCTTTAACATTTCAGAGAAATCTCTGGCACTGCATTGAGTGGAACTGAATACTCTCTCTGGATCAACTTTCATGACAAGGGCACATTTTAGGGAGGAACGAACACCCAGTGCAAAAACAATGAGTTCCTATCAACAACAGTTGGGAGAAGTGAACAGAGGAAGAGGGAGGAATGACAGGAAAGATAGAAGAGGGTCATGATTGTTAAGTACAGAATAATGCCCTCTTCATAGTCTGCTCATGTTGGCTTCCTGCTCCGGGCTGATTGCAGCAGGTCCCTGAGGGCCTGTCTTAGACTAAATACGTGATAAGAACCTGTGAAGTACACTCTGAGAAACAGAGAGACACAAGATGGAGACAAAAAGAGGCAGAGACAAAGAGTGGAGATGTGAAGACATTAGGGGAATACAAAGACTAACAAAAAGGAGAAAGAAGACATTCTCTCTCCCACATGTGGTCTCCACAATAGATTGCTGGATGTATGCTATCCAAGGGGAGGGACGAGGGAAACCATAAAGTAGTATGGTGCACACATCATTTAAAAACTAGACAATAAAAATGATTTCCAGGCCTGTAAGCAAGCATGAAACCAAACCCTTGTGTGGGTACATTTTCTACAATTTTAGCATATAAATGAAACATTGTGGTGCTCTGAGATGTTAAAAGAGGAAAAAGATACATGTTGCTCATTACAGCTGCTGTGGGTATCTTGCAAAAGGTCAAAAGAACGTTAACAATGGCACAACCCCTGCCAGCTCATCTGCGGCATAGAGCAGGGATCTCGAATGCTCGCTCTCGCCACTTTGCCGTGCATCTCTTTTTTGCCACTTTTTCTAAATGGACCACTTCTCTCTCTGCTGGACCTGATTATGGCTGCCAGTAAATTTCCATCATTTAAATCCAACACCCAGGCCTTGTTACGAAACAGCATTTGATGTGTGTGAATTGATGCACATAGTAGACATGCCATACAACAGGAGTACTCAACTTGCTTTGCCTATGGCTCACTTTCGTCAGTTAATAAACAAACATTAATCAAATGTATCAGTATATAAACTGGCTGCCTGTTTTCAACAAGTGTTTTCACAAAACTACAATATCTAACTTTGATACAATATCAATATTCAATACCATTTTCGATACCACAGGGAAAAAAACATTAAGGGCATTTTTTTTTTTTTACACTTCTTTCTTCTGGTCATACTGAATATTACAAAAACAGCTGCAAATGTTTCAGTTCACTTCTTTAGTTTTATTGAATTAGTTTCAAAACATGGACTCCAATATTGAGTGAATATTGTAGCTCTCAGCAGTGTGTGTGTGTTAATTCACTCTTGGAGGGAGTGAGAAGGTAGAATCAATAGTATAGAGTGCCCCAAGGAATGAGTCCTAACATCCGGAAATTAGTTAGCATCTTACCACTCATGGTTCCCTTATGTCAGAGTCAGTGGGTTTTTTGACAGGGTCTTTGGTTAGATGGCTGAAATAAGGCCTGTGGTTAACACAAGCTTAAGAGACTTAAACATTTTGTTCGAACTTTGAGGCTTTTATGTGTCTTAGAAAGGTGGCAATTGGCTAAATAAGACTACAGAACATCATCACGCCAAACCACGCCATGGCTTTACAGTCTTGTTATGGTGGTGATTTTAGGTCAACCATAACGTTGGTTGATTATGCCTTATGTTAGCTTTTTACTTATGGTGACTGAATTTAGGCTTCAATAATCATGAAAATGGTGTGCATTTCTTAAGATGATTTTGCTGAACAGAACGTGTCAGTATCATAAATCTTCGTCTGCCACAGAGCTTATTTTTGGCTCAAAATCCCACAGAAAAAAATCCCATAGGCACTTTGAGTGAAACAGTGCGGTGCTAACTTTCCCAATCAGCCTACAGAGGAATGTCATCACTGCAGAAAATAAGTATTAAAACAGTTTCAAATAATCAATCAATACATATCAATAAACTGATATTTTTGACAACACTATTTTCAACTTTTTGGGACAGGTGCCTTTCTCTTTGACAAAAGGAAAATCCAGAGGCAGCAGCCCCGCACAGGTCAGGTGATGCAGGGGTGTTTTTAATATTTAAGGACATTCGGGGCTGAGACCAGACCTCTGCTGGGGGTCTGGAGGATCCTTCCCTCGCACTTTCTTTTGATAAATAAGCTCTGTTTTGATGCTTTACAATGCACTGTGGCACCTTATTAATATTAAAAGAAAAAAAAAATCTCAGTGTGGATCAGTTTATTGTCACTGTGAATTAGAAAATGGTCAGCAGACCACCTGGGACCCTTTCTGACGGCTCAAAAGCAGTAAGTGCCATACAAGGTTCAATCAGGGATGTGCCGATCTTGGGAGCAAATGTTAGATAACTGCTGCTTTTTATGGAAAGTACACTGACCTGTGATCCTGAAGAGTCAATGCAGGTCATCATGTCACCGTGATCTTTCATAGAAAACAACTGGTGCAAGAGTTTCAATATATCTCATAAGCCACAGGATCTCTTTCATGCAGCTCCAATATTTTTCTTTCAAAAAAGGGATATCACCCAAAAGTGATGAGTTTGCAGGTCTGAATTTAAAGCTCAATAAATGGATTTCTGAATAATCCAGAGAGCTGGGTCTGCTCTGACACTCAAACAGTAATGGATAGTTATTCCATAAGTGGGAAAAGGGAAGACAGGTAATGAGAAAAAAATGACGCGACGGCATGTCAAAGTCATTATGTCACTTTCTGAACACTCATTAAAAAGTCGCATGGCTGTCCTCAAGCAGAATACTTTGACCCTCATGATGAGTGCTATAGATGTGATGACTGAGTCATCACAAAGCGCGGCAAGACATCAAAATCCATCAGCCCTGCTCCCAATGCATAGAAATGAAGTCATTAGAACAGTGAGCGAAGGCAATCCCTGCTGCGCTTTACAGCCTCATGTCGCTCAGTTCTATTTATAGGATGTCAGGCCCAAATTAGCCCTTTGAAGTGTAATTCGTAAAATTCACCGGGTACCAAATAATGAGGGGAGTCACTGGTAGTTACGCTGTGGATCACTATGAAAGCAAAATTTGATTTGAGCAGAACTGTACATATATTTTAAAAGGGCCAGTGTGGAAAATGATTTCTTGGATAACAGGGCTTGCTAAAGATGAGTTTGCAAAGGAAGATGCTGCCAGATACTGTTACATATTATATGTGTTCACTTCAGTTCTGTCAAGCTGCGAGATGATGTAACTCGCAGAGGAATAAACGAACGCTGCACTTTTCTATGTCTCCTCATTAATTTGAAAATGAAAATATACTGACAGCCAATTACAAGAGGATGGAAAACTCACATTCAGATAATATTCTTTTATGGAAATATGATGTTAAACACTCATTAGTTTTAAGAATAGCTATGACAAAAAGAACCAACTCATACAACAACAGGGTTTGCATGAGATTGTTCAGCTGGGGTGGGTACAAAAAAGCAATTCACATATTAAACGCAATTCATACCCTTTTCTAGGGCTGGGTACCAGACTTGTTAGATGCATGTTAGATCCATCAGTGCCAAATGTCAGTACCTGAGAGCGCATCTGGGTGAGAACACTGGGTTTAGACAAGAGGCGGAAGTGCTGTGAAGCACCCCGAAGCCTGGAAGTGAGCCTGGAAGTGAGCCACGGAGCTCCCAAGGCTGGCAGCAGAGCTGGGTTTGACTTCAGACAGGAGGCAGAGCCCCCCCTCAAACTCAGCCTTAGCGCTCCATGGCCGCTCCGTTAGCTTCCCAGCAACCACACCTATCACTGCAGTGCCAATCTGCTGATTGGCAAAAGATTTGGCATGTGTTTTTTTCTTTTCTATATTATATTAATAATTACCTAGTATCACTGCTAAATGAGCAAACACACATACACACACATAAGCAGACAAACAGACAGAAACAGATTAGCTCTATGTGCGATTAGAAAAGAGCAGAGAAGCAGCATTGCTTTTTAGTGTATTATGTCACCCCTTAAGCTTGTTTAGTAAAATACATTTTTGTTATTATAGAGAATACAAAGTGCCAAAAAAGGCTATTAGGACAATTGGTACCAGTATGGATTCCAGGTACTGAAACAAGTACCAGTACCTGTAGCATTTCAAAGATAAATAGTATCCAACCCTATCTTCTACGATTAGATTTTTGTATTAACTTTATAACATTTATGTTGGCAGATTTCAACAGCAAAGGCACAGAGCAGCACTCATGTACAACACCGTGTTCAGCATGCACATACTAGAGTACTCTTGTCGTTCTATTTAAAAAAAGAGAAGCATTTGGGCCCATTTTGGATTTAATGACTTCATAAGTAGTTTTACAAATCAAAGGTGAAGTATTTTGTGAAAACTTCATACTGCATCACCCACAGATTAATGCTATCAAAGCTGAATACCAAACTCTATCACTAACAAATAAGACTGCCTGACCAACACACACTGCAGGACTTTACAAAACTTCAAAGGAAACGACTCGGCCCAGAGTCTGTATCATTTCAAA
>JAPZEB010000023.1:26903782-26919885 GCA_029783705.1 Chaetodon striatus
TATTTTATTTCCTATAGATTAGTCACAATAAAAGTCCCCTGTTATTTTGTTATGTTTAAACTTTTATTGTGAAGCAGCAAAATAAGGAGATGTTGAGTTTTCGAGCAGCAACTTCACACAACTTCTAATGCAGCTGATAGTGAACATGAAACAGTAAAATAACGCAGATATCAGAAGTAAAAACAGGACGCAGGAGAGAAACTAAGCTAGAAAAGTACTAAGAGCTGGTCCTTTGCAGATAGAGGGGAGTCTGTGCTTGTTTGGAGGTGGAGAAGGCGGGTTGGCAGGGGTTGGCTGCGGTCGGCAAAACGTCACAGCTACCCGCTTGAGGGCAGGCGGCCCAGCTTTGGGAACTTCTCCTTGGAGGGTCCATTTCCAATGTGGCTTGGCGTGGCTCAGTGCATACAAACTGATAATGGAAACACAAATCGGCACGGCATGGCTTGACTCAGCACGACCACAAGTGACAGTGGAAAAAGGGTAATAAACATGTTCTCCAAGTTTTGGTAAACAGGACAAGAATGTTAGTTACAACACTGTTGAACATTATCTCGATCTAAAGCAGTTACAATTCGAATGTGTAGGATTTATTGACATCTAGTGGTGAGGTTGCAGATTGCAACCAACTGAAACGTCTCCTATGTGCCGAGCGTGTGGGAGAACTACGGAGGCCAACGTAAATAGCCCTATCTAAAGCCAGTTATTGGTTTGTCGGTTCTGGGCTATTGTAGAAACAACATGGCGAACTCCATGGTAGTGGACCTAGCTCACTATACGGCAACAAAAACACAAGTCCTACTTTCAGGTGACTATACACAAATGATAGATATGATTAATATACTCTATTTCTGCCAATAAATCCCCCTAAATCCTACACACTGAACCTTTAATGCCTCTGTTGGACTTCAATGGTTTGAATAAACTTTATAATGTCCACTCCCCATAAAGCAGAGTGTAGCGTACACAAGAGCTATATAGAATTATTACAATTTAAAAGATAAATGGGTCTTGTGGAGCTGCTGTACTTTTTATCATTGCTTACAGTTGTACTGACTCTTTTGTTCAACTAACTTCTTATCTGCTCTGGTCATATTGAGATAAGACTTTCTTCGTCTTAAATTATGTGCACTCTTCTGCAATGCATTAGCACAACAAAAAAACCTGCAGTGGCAAAAAACTTCATTGAGATTCATCTAACTTCGCAAGTTTCTTTTTCACCTTGATGGGATATTGAAAGAGATACATTTCTGGTCAATTTTTAACCCTGTCCTACTTTTCTCTCCTAAAATAGTTTCCACTTTTTCCGTCTGCTGCCAAGCTCTCTAAAATCTAATTTCATTTTGGCCGTTTGGCATCTGAAGACAGATTTGGCTCTGTGGGCCTCCTGGCAAGAGGTAACACACAGTGTTTCTGAAGAAAAGGGACAGACTATCAATCCATGGACAGAAAGTTATTACCTTGTGACACTGGAAAGAAACAATCATAATCTTGGCTTTAATGAGACGCAACACGGGACTTTACATTTCATTTTCACAGATTAGTCCTCATCCCTCTAAAAACAAAAGCATTTCTTTGGAATCAACTTTCTCTCAAGGTTCAACAAAGATGTGACTATGTGCTGCAGCCTCTCTCATTGTTTGCAGTCATAAACTGACACAAGTTAAAAATACATTTCATATTGATTAAATACTTCTGCCTCCAGCTATTCACTTAAACATGTCAAGATCACAGACTTCTGCAATTACTGGTCTTTAAATAACAAGCCTTTCTTTCCAAATAAATGTCGCTGGATTTAAATTCACTTTATTTTTGCATCGTAAACCCAAATGATCACTAGTTACACTGAGTGACAACTGTAGTCAGAATACCTTACACCCGAAGCTTCAAACCTTAATGAGTCTGATTGAATAAGGTTATCCCCATGGTGCCAGAACAGAAACAAAGAACGTTCACTTCTCCCAAAACTCCCTGGGTAATCATTCTGTCTTAATCATTGCTCATTCTTTCTCAGTGACATAGCTTCAGTGTTAACATCTTGATGACATTACCAGCTCAGGTCCCCATCTGGTTTCTGCCTTTGTTGGAGACACGCTCATTTTTCAACACTGTCCATCTTTATTATAAAAATAGCCAGTCATGTCATGATTGCTTGAACTAAATGGCTATATGAAAATATGACTGATGAATAGACTTTACCCGATGTGATATTCTTTTGGCAGTTCTTTCAGCCACGCTAATCAGGTTCTGTGTTCAGTTGGCTCCCTTTATACACTTCTAAATTCTCAATTCATGTGTTGCAGGGCATTAAATCAATTTTCAAAATCACTTTTCAGGGACCTTATTACTGGTAATGCTTACAAGATTAAGATTTAAAATCAAATCAAACCCCACTGACTGTACACAGATGCTCTGTAACCCACAAGTGGGTAAAAAGCATGGACTGTAATAATATGGACTTAACTACCATGACTTCACCCATTGGTTTGTGGACTCCTGTTTTGAAGCCTAAAGTTCGGCATTTTGGCCGTTGCCATCTTGTGTTTTTGGAGCCAGAAGTGACGATAGGTCCCCAGAGCCATTCCGCAATGCCAGGGATCAGCACACCCGGGGGCCCGCCTCTGCCTGCCGCCCGGCACACAACGCATCACACAATGGATGGCTGGGCTCAGCCTAAGATATCGGACATCCAGAGGGTGCTCAGAGTAGAGCCGCTGCTCCTTTGCTTTGAAAGGGGCCAGTTGAGGTGGTTCAGCATCTGATCAGGATGCCTCCTGGCACCACCATTGGAGGTTTTTCGGGCTTATCCCACTGGTAGGAGGACCCAGGGCAGAGCCAGAACACACTGGAGGGATTAAATATCTCATCTGGACTGGGAACGCCTTGGGGTCCCCCAGGAGGAGCTGGAAAGCGTTGCTGTGGAGAGGGACGTCTGGGATGCTTTGCTTGGCCTGCTGCCCACGTGACACGGCCCCAGATTAGCGGATGAAAATGGATGGATGTATGGATGGATGGATGGATGGATGGAGACCATATTTGGGCGAGATGCTGGTGCTGTGGAGGAGTGAGGGGTGGATCGGACTGAGAAGCCAAGAACGCTACGCTATCAATAGACAGCCTGTCACTCAAAATGGCCCGCCTGACCAAAACTGTTTTTTGTACCAGGCTACAAACATGTTTATTTCTGCTGTAAAGTTGGATATTTTGACATGGGGGTCTATGGGGATTGATTGGCTTCTGGAAGCAGCCTCAAGTGGTCATTCAAAGAACTGCAGTGGCAGTACAATGTTGGCTGTGTTTTTCAGCCCCAGAGGTTGCCACTTGGTAAAAACCAACAAAATTAACACTTAAACACCAAGGAATATTGTGATGGAATAATACTGATGCATAATTCATTTTTATATTACAACTCATGCAAATATTTTCGTCAAGTTTAAATTTATTTCCAAAAAATCCAAAACAAACAGTAACTGACTGATTGCTGCAACTCCACAGTATCCCTTAGTGAAATAAAGTGCTTGCTTAAAATGCAAATAATAAAACAACCTAAAAAAACACTCAAAATAAATCAAATTGAGTTAGATAAGGTTCAGCTGAACTGCATGAAAACTCATGGGTTATCAGTGCAATTCAAATTCCTCAAATCCAAGGAGTAACTTTGCTGTAGGGGATTGTAGATATTAGTGAGCAGAACATTTAGAGAGACTTCAGACTCTTCATATAATTTCATATAAGGTATGGATATTGTTTGGTTCAATGAAATTGACAGAAAGAAGGTGACCATACCGACATTACCTTGGGGGTTGACTGACCCTTACCACATAATGCAGTCTCCACCAAAATCTCTCATTCCCAGGCCCTTGGTTGACTGCATTGCATGCATACAGATTGCACATTATTCTGAATGAAATAGGCCAAATTAGAGCGCAAATGATCAATAACAGAGCAGGAGTGCAGGGTGAGGGCAAAGGAGTGGACTCTCATAGATCGTGGGTTCTAAATGTGCTGTACACCACAGATGAAAGATTACCTATTAGCTCAGAGGCTCCATTTTCATACTCATCAATAATGCATGCAGTGTGGATGCTTTTCTTCCCTGCTAACTGACCGAATGGCTTGCATTATTTGCCATAGAGGAAACAGCTGAGAAGGTCAGCATCAAGAGCGTACCCTGTAGTGCGACTCCAATCTTTCTGTCCCCACCAAACTTAATTTTGGGGCAGAATTAAGTCATCTAAATACTTTTGAGTTGGGTAATACAATAATGTCAAGCTGAATTACAAAACACTGAGGTACATCTATCTCAGTGATCACATTTCAATGTCATCAGCTAAATGCCAAATACTGGACTGGCCATTCAAGACTCAAATGGCTGTATGCCGCAAAAATACAAGGACAATTGAGTAACAATTTCCCCTTGTTGAAATTGTACAGAAGTTAAAAGGTTTTTGTGAGATTGTTTTCGTAAAGTCACAGAAATTTTAGTGCCTTTACCTTCTTTACTGTGACACATTTCCCAGTTAAAAGAAATATTTGATCAGTGTACAGTTACATGAGGGAGTTAAATCAAATTCCTCACATTTGATTGGACAGCTAAAAGAGGGTTAAGCAGCTCCACAGCAACTGCTGGCTCCACACACCTCCCTCAGCATTAGCTCAAAATCAGTGAATAATAAACCACAGTCAAATTAATAACTGATTAAGATCAGAATCCGAGGATATTTTATGATGTGTTCCATGGTTTGGAGTTGGGTGTGTTTTAATGGATATGTGTTTGTGCAATTGTATGTGGGTGAACTTCTTAAATAAAGCTCTCGAAGGGCACAAAATGAATTTCAGTGTAACCTAAAAATAAAGTAATATTGTATTGTATCGTAATGTACTGTATTGTATCTTCTCATATGGTATCATATCAGGAGAATGACAAGGGAGAAACAGAAAAATTAATTAGATTAATGAATGAATAAGACCTCAGCCGCATTGTTTTCGAAATAAAAACAAAGGTTTGATCTTTGAAAAGTGGGCGTGTCATCACCGTGCAGCCCCAATGATGTAATGCCAATGGGATAGTAGTATTCCTCAAGGAGAGGGAGACAAAGTCAATCATATGCTCCATGTAACGTTAGTTGCTGAAGCAATCCACTGGAAAATATCTTAGGCATAATCTGGAGCTGCCGCAGATACTTTTTTCAAGTGAATAAATTCCAGCCTGCCGCTAATAACCCCGGTATTAGGGGGAAACAAAGACAAACCGACGTAGCATGATGTTGCTAGATAGCTAGCTAGCTCTGTGTGGCTAGGGGTTACAGAATGATTGATGGGTGATTGATGTTAAATTACGGGAAGTTCATACTATCTTACGTAAGCACACATCATATTTGGTTTTATAGAAAGCAAACATGAAGATTATGATATAAAAATATGGAGAAATTGATTTTTTGTATAGTTTTTTGGCATATCTTGTTAAATAGGGGCACAAAATGTCTGGGGATGTGATTTTACCAAAGGGTAAAAAAGGCATTTTTTTAAATTTCATCTCGATTTAAATAATGACAAGAAGTAATGAAGTTAATTTCAATATTTTAGAACTCTATAAACAGCTTTTAGGATAGATTTAACCATCTATCCTCAAAAATTAAACATATTCATTTTGAAGTACATAGTATTCAGCCTCAGTATGCTGCTACTGCAAGTCAAAGCAAATATGAAGTGACTGCATCAGTGAAAGCAAGAAATTAGTTTGAAATGAGTATCAAATAAACAGCAGAAATCTGAAGAAAAATAGATTTTTCTTGAGCAGAAACGCTTTTAATGTGTACATGAGTTTAAAACTGGCATTTGCATCATTTAACGGGTAAATAAAAACATGAATGATGTTAAGTCCTGACAGTTGTCAGAAGTCTGGCACAGAGGAAGGCATTCACTCCTCCCTTCAAGTTTCAGAGAGCTGGCATGTAAACACAGCTGAAAAAACACGCAATAGAGGGTGGGATGAACAGGGGCTGGCCGGGTGCAGAGGAGTCACAACAAAGCAAGATTACATATGGAACAGAGAAACTCAAGTCTCCTCTCTCATAACGTCCACCCAGACGACATTGGTCAGTAGTTATACTTGTCTGAATCAGAATTTTCCCCTGCTGAAGGCTTAATAAGATTGTGCCAGAGGGATTATACAACAACTCTGCACTGTGAAGGCAGAAGACCTTTCTTACTTGTAGCATCCCTCTTTCTGAAAACCCATGCACGTTCTCTTCTGGAAGGCAATGTAGTTTACATGATATCACAGACAAATTTTTACAGAGTCCCTCGCCCCTCAAAACCTCCTTCTGGTAAAACAAGATTTCATACTTTCAGCAGACACATTAAATCGGACAGCTCCAGGGTTGTCAATAAACCTGGCACAGCGTGATATGTGTCTAGGTTCTACTGTCGATAATAAAGTGGTCCTAATAACTGCTAAATCCCTTCAAAATTCGCAGCATGATAAATCTCTTGCAGGCAATATTCTACCACTTCCTTATCTGGACTTACACATCAACTCCAATATTGAGTGACATCAATCATGTAATAGTTTGTATGTGCTCGCCTGTCTGCACACACGTCCTGTGGTAAAAAAAAATAATAAAAAAAATAAGACCCTGCCAATCTGTTCATCAAATTTAAAGAATAGCCGGAAGAAATACTTTGAAAAGTGCACGACGCAAACCGGGAGAGGCAAAACTTTTACAGTTGTTTTCCATCACATGCTTCAAAGTTTCATCAAGTCTTTACACTTTTATTGGCAGTATTTCTAAACTTTGCCAAAGGCAATCAAAAATATGAGTCTCAAAGGGCCCACGAGTGTAAGACAGAAATAAAAGCTTGAATTCAACAGATTAAACTCTGCAGGAGGCATATCACTTCACTTCTGAAGAGTTCCAAACAAGCTAAAGCAGAAATTAGATCTGCAACTTTATAAGTTTATCATATTAAGTTTTTTTAAAACATGTCAAATTGTCCTCATGTTACAAGCTTTTCAAAATGTTTTTAAAGCTATTTAAATCTCTACAGTAATGTAGTGCACATCCTTTATGAGCAAGTTCTAAATTAACTAAAGATTTATGTCACTTATTCTGTAATCAAATGCTCCTCTATGGGACACAATCAAACAATCTGCTGGTACAGCTGTAAAACAAGTTTATGTTTTTGTGGTCAGGTGACTGTACAGGCAGAGCTGAGACTACGCAGCTGAAATAAAGCAAAAGTTCACTGCTTTTTGACCGCAGAGCCAGAGGCATTTCTCAATTACAGAAACAGCAGTACTTCTTTTAGAGCGTTTCCATTTCAACTTTAATATCAACTGCAAAGCATGAAATCTAATTTCTCATTCCATCTTCAAAGCACAAACCACACAGGGGGCAGGGGCAGGGGCTGAACAGCTGAAACTTCAGCTTGTTTGAAGAGCCAGGCGAGACAAGGTTGACTAAACAGTGAAACAATAGGTGGTCAGACTACAGGGCTTGGCCCAGATCAAGTTGAAAGTCTTTGGGCCGACTAGTGGCCAATAAATCTGCAACACAAATTACATGACACCGTGTGAAGTAACTGGATCTATTTTCAAAAGTCAGGGACTTCCCCCTCGAGTAAATCTAGCAATGCCCACGATGAATTAGTATTCACTGTGAATTTTAATTCAAGCTTATCTGCATCGTACATGATGACTGCAACGTTTCAGAAACTGTATAATTATCTATAAATCTTCTTTGACAGCATGTTCCTTGCACCAGAGTCCATGTTCAACCAGCCCATCACAGCAACCATCCAACCTCTTAATGAGGGCTTGGGCAAAAACCTGACAATCTACCAGCTGCAAAACTGCTATCTTTGACTGAGACTACAGCCTGACTTTATTGGGTGTTAACTTTAAAGTGATTAATAGTCATTCACTTCCTTTCACTCTCAGATGATTACCATTAGTCAGCTCTGGAAACAGAAACAAGGGGTAACCAAGGTAACTTGAGTTTTTGAGAGGATACTAAATTGCTTCCTTATGCCCATGGAAAAATGACTAACCCATTCCATTTAATCTCAAGACAATAACTGGTTGTGTGACTACGACTAATTTCCCAGTCTTTAGCACAACACCAGTCTTAACTTTTACACACATGCAAAAATGTCAATGACCATTGCGAGCTTTACTTGTGAATGTTGCTGCTTTTGTTCCCGCCAAGGCCAATGATGAAATATTTACAGTTAAGTCCTGAGCTGGTCTAATTACTCAGAGCATCTTGCATAGAAAATCGACTCCAGCCTCTAATCCCACATGATGGGAGACACAGAAAATTGCAGCTGCATTTATGGGTTAAGATGCATGTGGGAAAGCAGCTTACATGGCGTTGTTGCGGTTGCATTGCATTACACTAGATATGGTTTGGTGGCATTTTGGAGGAGCAGTGTGTGTAGGGCTTTATGTGTGCCAAAGATCAGAAAATAAAACAAGATCAAACATCTACAGCCATGATAGCAGCTTGTGGGGCTGTCCTGGAGCTGAATGCTGATGTCAACATGCTAACATTCTTATAGTCATAATGCTCGCGGGTTCATGTTTAGCAATATAATGCTTAACTATGTTTCCCCGGGTTGGTTGGGCAGGTATTTGATCATAGACCAAAGTATCACAAAAAATAACATTTTGATAAGATGACTGCGCTTCAACTCAAGGAAAATTCAGAGAGCCAATCTATTCAATACAAGTTGAGATATTTAATAGAATAAATAAAAATTTTGACCTGCTGGTGACGCTAAAGTCCTGATTCCAGACCTTTGAATCCACCCACTCCACTGAGTTCAATTTGATTGATATGTATGGTATTGTGATATAAAACAGTGCTCTCTCAGTTAAGATAAAAAGCAAACCGATGGGCACAGCAGGGACAATTGATTAGCCAATCAGCGCCACGGCCGCTACTCACAGATTGCGCCAGAACCAATGAGAAGTAATAAAAAACAATAACAATAATATCCCTCTCACCCATGGAAATCATTTAAAGTGGAGGCAATGTCAGACTAAGGATGGAAATGGAATGTTATTAATTGACAATTAAGTCAAAGGATTGCTTAAAGTACGTAAATGTATCCTAGGGACACTGAATATCTGTTGTAAATTTCATTGCACTCTAATTTATTACTCAGGATATATCAATCTGAACTACAAATGTCATTTTGGTGCTAGGGGAAAAGTCAGTTGATTACCAAAGTCATTAAGATCTTACAATATCAAGATATGTCAGTCTGAGCCGAAGTGGTGGACCAGCAGACCAACAATACCATCCCTAGAGCCAGTTCGCTAACATAGCTAAAATTATGCTACCACAGTAACACCATAGAAAATCTAAAGCTGGTCTGAAGTGGAAAAAGGTATGAATTCATGAGAACAATGAACTGCAGCATGGGTTTATTTAGATACCGGACAAAGATGAGCTTCAAAGAAAGAGATAAAACTGATACTTCCTCTAAATAGTCTGGATAAAGCAAAGTAAAGCTCCCTGTCTAATAAATAACAACATTCCTTATTGATGAATGGCAGGGTGGGTTACATGCGTGGGAAAGCATGTCCATGTCTTGGCAGCCTTGACTAAGGACTGGGGAAGAGCCACTGCAGGCCATGAGGAGGGATGACCTCTTCTCATGCAATGGCACATTCCTGCCATAACTAAGTTGAAACAGGCCTGGGATAACTATAGCAGGCAGCACGGTGGGGACGGGGGTCACAGCTTGGTGGAATTTAGGGGAGACTGCCACCCAGTGCTGTCAAACCATTTTGAATAGGCTACCTAAATCCATCAAGACTCCCAGTGGACCTAGAAGATTAAGGATGTCAAAGTGACGTCATTTTACGACTGAGCTTTGTTCCATCAGATGGGGATGGCAAGAGAAACAAGAAATTAATTTTAACATGTGGTCAGTGTTGTTGGGATGTAGGGGAGAGGACATGTTTTCTAGGAAAATAAAGTCTTCATTTATTAAAGCAGTGGTTCTCAAACCATGAAGCAGCCCACCCTGTGGGGGCATAGAGCCACTAAATGGAGTCAAACAAAGTTGAATGAATATAATTTGTGTTTGCTGTTGCTATCATACTGACCTTTATTCCACTTAACTTCAACACTGATCCTTTTATAAGTTGCTTCCCCAATTATTGCTAATGATTGATGAAAATAAAAATAAATTGTGGGCTGGGGGGCATAAACTTTTTTCAACCTCTAACAGAAAAAGTGACTCAATTAAAGGAATGTAAGGAATGTATCAGGTGCTAATGTACAAAGCAGGGTTAGTGAAAGTTAATGAAAAAAATTTTAGATTTCAAGAATAAAATCGTAGATCTACAGGAATAAAGTTGAGAATATACAAGAATGAAGTCATAGATCCATGAGAATAAAGTCAAAACTTGTAATTTTATGAGAAAAAAAGTCACAGATGAAGACAGGAAAGTCGGGTAACATGGAATAAAAAGAGACAAAGTGTGTACAAACAGTCTTGGGGGTGAAAGTAATATCCATTTTAGCAGTACCAGAGAAATATAAGTCATTACCAACAAGATTTCAGGTAATATTACATTTACAACTTCACGTAACACGTTACCAGCCGAAATTAACTGTTTATTGTTTTCATTTTTCATTCATCCACACTGATCCACACTGCTCTACTTCCACCAACACGCCACAAGAAATAATATCCCCTGAAGGTTGTTGTGTCAAATTACAGACTACATTATAGGGTGTCGCCAGTGATCGCACATCTGTGTGATGCCACACTGTGCATTTTCGTGTTCAGTATATTTTCATTTAGATACCTATGATTTACAATGTCATAATTAATTCTTGGAATTCGACGACTTTTTTCTCGTAGATTTAATACCTCTTTCTCATGTATCTATGACGTTTTTCTCATAAATTTATGATTTTATTCTCAAAATCTAAGATTGTTTTTTTCTTTGACATGGCCCTAACCCTCCTCCATACATGTTTCTACTTATTTTAGGTTTTTAGCCCACAGATCCTCTAAACATTTAATCTATAAAGTGAACTGCCATTACCGCTGGGTATCATTTACCAATCTATGATATCAGTACCAACACCATTATCCTTAATGTGATACTGATACCAGTCGAGTACTTAATTTGATACATGTTTTTTTCCACATCATCTGATACCCATCATGTAAATGGAAGCATTCAGTTGCATAAAATGCCACTATATGCCACGGGCTGCAGTGGGTCAATCACACATCACATTAAACTGAAGAACACTTGTGATGATTGGCTGCAAGCAACAGATAAAAATAGTCATTTTTTCTAGATCTGGGTACAAAAAAGACAAGTGGACCAGTTTCAGTACTACTTGGCACAGAGTTATTTTGTACTTTTTATACTTTAAAAGGTATCAAGTAGCAAAACCCTGCCCTAAGAATACATTTTTTAACTTCAATAAAGATGTGTTCATCTTATTTGATGCAGAGTTTCCCTATGACTAATAAAGTTAAAGAAATGAAGCAGAGAGTTGACCCATAGATCATTTGATATTGATGTTTTTAGACTTCTGTGTCTCTCTTGGTGAAATTCACTTTCGCTCTCCGAGGTGCTCTGATGGGAACTCCAACAGCTGCTGGTTTCCACAGTTCACTTAGTGGGGCCTTGAGGGAAAGTCAGGAACTGAGAGAGGGAGGCAAAGCAGGAGTGTGATGGGAATACATGTTCCAGACACCCACACATTTATTGATCTCCACTGACCTTGGCTCCATTCACATGATGGGCTTCAAGGACAAACCACTATCCAAGGTCTATCTTTTTCCACTTTCACACTACATTTCCTGCAAGTTGGATACTCTCTATGCCATAATTGATTTAAACCTTATCAATGAGGTCCTAATGGGAAAACTCTACATTGTTTACTGTTGAAGCAAGATAGCAAGGGCACTTTTTAGTGAGCACTGCTGAAGTGGTAACTCTAGAGGCAAAAAGCACAGGGTACATCCTAATCCATTTATCAAGGACAATCACAGCGGGGAAATGCAGCAATCAATAAGCAGAGTAACTTAAAGAGCTTCCATGAGTCAACAGTGTGTAATCTTGATGGATCTATACATATATACTGCCAGTCAATACACACAGACTTTCTGAGTGCTCAGAAACTCCACAGGGACTTAAATGCCACACTTGGCCTATGTAGCAAAGCCACAGGCATCTAAACAGAACATAAAAAAAGTCTGGTAAAACTAGAACTAAATTATTTTCTCTTTTTTATTTGAAGCCAAAACTGATATTCTGCCACTCAGGTCAGCTGATACTGTCAAGATATTCATCTAACAAAACAAAATGGATTTTATAATCAGATTTTAAAATCACTAAAAGTTAATTTCATTTTGCCACACCGTCTTCATGTTAAGCACCCCAACATCAGGCTGCCAATCACAAGGTTAAGAAACCTTTGAACGAGGGATACACGGTAATATCGGTATGCCATCAGTATAGACAGAAAAGAGAAAAAAAGCAGATTATATTGGGGAAAAATCCAATATCATGCATCCCTACTTTGAAATGTGCTGATTTTACTGTCACTGCATTCCAATACTGATGGTATGAGCTGCATCTTGCCAAGCAATATTGCAATTGTCTTATAGGTATTTGGTTTGTCCATAAAAGGCTACTGTCAAAAATGGCGCTGCACAATGGCGGACTCTGTGGACTAGGACCTGCTCCCTAAAACTATATTACACTAAGAAAATATACTTATCAGGGTTTCCCAAACATTCATTTGTGGCTGCCTGCCACAATCAAAACATCTGCCACCACAAATACATTTTATATGTTTGGAGCTAAGCCATTTACTGGGAGCACCGTTGAAATATACACATACCGTTCAATTATTTATGCCACCACACTGTCTGAGCGCAGAGTGTACTCTTGGCACAGATGGAGCAGCGCATTGAAAGTGAAACTCAACCGTTCATTCTGCTAGGTCTAAACTGGGTCTAACTCATCTCTGCAGCAGCTGCTCCTCTCCATCAATCTGATCTGATCAGCTCTGAACGGACTGACAGATCAATTATCCATCCCACAACTTACAAAGTGTTGCTGGGGAAAACAGAACTAATGGCGAGCTCCGTCTGCACTGCGTTCACAGAGCCGCAAAAACATTCAAATTTAGAGAGGAGATGTGCACACATTTAATAAAAAATAAATAAATAATAAAAATTGTTTTGTATGTCATAATACCATACAGCTCCCGCCACACTGACTCTGTGGGAAAGGCAGTTTAGAACATTATATTTCTTTTTTCTTTTTTTCAATATATCCCCCTTAATCCTACAGACTAAACTTTTAATGAAGCTACTCTTTTTAAAATCCCTGACCAAATATGCATAAGTACAAATGAAATTACCTCTTATGCTTGTTGTGGAAAAATGTGAGAATCTGGAGGTTGGTATTTTTTGAGGCAGCATCTAGAGGCCACTACAAGAGCTACATTTTATCTCAACTGTGTTCTCATTGTCCTAAATCATACTTGATCATTCTTAACTAAACTGTAACTCTACTATTTTCTTCTTCTGAATTTTCTTATATGGACCTATAGCAACACTGCTTTTTGATATCTGTGGTCTGCAAATACATTCATACTGAATAATTTGAACAATTAAACATGTCCATTAACACAAGTGAATAACCTAGAAAATCACCTGAATAACTATTTCAGGTGTACATTATCTAGCACTTATTATTATTAATAATAATGATAATAATGATAATAAATAATACGTTATACTTATATAGCCCAGAGACAGAAAACAACAACAAAAAAAAACCACTTACACTTACAGCTCTATCAACCCAGTGGGAATTAACCTATCCAACAGCAGCCCTGAAAATGTGTAGAGATCCCTGGTTATGTTAGTGTTATGATCCTGTTCCTCTTTGATATGACAACTTGTCCTACAGCCACAGAAGCTAGCCTCTCATCTGCCTAGGGAAACAAAAATACCTTTTGACTAGAAGCTTCATAATTAAAGACAACAGCTATATCAGACTGATAACTTGCAATAATCTGCTACTCTTGTACTGTTACTTCTTCTATTCAAAAACACCATGTGTTTAAATACTCACTAAACTGGGGAAACTGTTCACAAAGAAAGGGCTGAGGTTACAACAAAGTGTTTACACTGCATTTGTTTTAACCATCGTAATCAAGGGATCAGCTCAAAACGAGGGGAGTTGATGGGCCTTGACATGAGCGTTCATTTGTTGTGTGTTTAGCTGTTGTTGCTAACTGCATCTGTTCATACAAAGGAAGCTGCAGGAGAAGAAGAAATGAGGAGAGCGTAGCAGCAGGATGGAATGAAAATCAGTTGGAAGGTGTTTTAGCTCTGCTGATTTGGGTTTTTGCAGGTGTGGCATTGGTGCAGTCTCCCCTGAATCACTGTAGAAAAATCTGGATCAAACATAAAGATATTAAAATCTTTGCAAAATTGCAGGGGAATGTGATGAAAGGAATTATTTGACTATTTCAATCATATATTTCTACATAGACAGATGAAAGAGTTGAAGATGTTGTGGTACTTTCCAAGCACTGACAGCAATAACCAGAAGCAGGTAGGGACATTATTATCTTTAAACAACATTTTTCAGTCGTCCCTGCAAAGCCTTTGTTGGTGGATTCTTACTTCTTATAAACTCTTAACTAAAGAGTGTTAATAAATATTGTTGCATTACAGCATGCACATGGCCTTACCAACTGTAAAACAGCTCTGACTTCACCACTGCTGCTATCATATATTCATGGATAATTATTACCCCAGACACCCACATCCCCAAACTCACTAATTAAGTTCCCCAGAGGAAATCAAGACGAGATGTGGATGGCGCATTCTTGCGTCCTCTTGAGCGCATTCGAGTTAATGACCTTCACTATCAGTGAATCAGCATTTGGAAGATAATTATGTCAAAAACAACCCACTCAAATCATCTCCCCCTAAAGATCCCACTGATCCTCCATGAGACTGGATGGCGCAGGGGTCTACCAGTGGGAGCCTGTGAACACAGAGCAGTGTGTGTCGGTTGGCCTGGACTCAGCCACAGAGCTGGCAAGACCAATTACGCTCAAGCCATTTCAAAGTCCATCTAAAGACAAATGTGGGATTTTGCTGTGGCGATAATTAGGCCTGGGAATCTTGAGAGACCTCACAGTGCACATGACAAGGCCACAATAGTTGGATCACAGTACCCTGATACCCTAAACGTTTACATATTGAAGAAGAGCTTTAGCTGTTTATTATTTGGTTTTATTTTTTTGTGGCAAACATATTAAACTGGAACCATCGTATAAAAAGCTAAATCCCGATCGCTAATGAGTTCAGCACTTCTGAACCTTCTGATAGTCACTGAAAGTTACATGGACACGTGGATACATTTACACAGAAATAGATATATACTGCAGATGCTCAACATCCTCTGAACCAAAAAGACAGAAAAATCTAACTGACATCTAGTATTGAGACTGTCGTCTTGTAGCAACATGAGCACGGTATGTTTGCAAGACACAACAACAGACAAAACAAATCAAATGTGTCAGGGGGGAGGAGGGGAAAAAAGGAATGGAAAATATGTATTGTCAACCTGAAATGGAACAACAGTGACAACCATGTTGGCATTAAATGTAGTGGGACTTACGGAGACAACACATCAGACAACATAGCAGTCTCAGTCATCAAAGTAGAGCTGGTAATAACTACCAAAACAGAACAAAAAAACAAAACACGGCCAGAAATAGCTACTGAGCTTTTGTAGGTGACGTGAAGCTACAATTTTGAAATACCTTGGTCATGAAGTCAGGAAGGATGAAATCATTTCCCAGCGAGAGAAAGATGAGTGTATACTCGAAAGGATCATTCCATATCAACTAAATCATTTGAGGTTGAATTAAACTCCAACGTAGTGAGCTAAGTAAAAACTAAAAATACAACATTACATACTTTCAACATGCAGTATTACACTCAAATAAAATACCTTTTCATTGTAGCACTGGGATTGTGTTGGGAAAGACATGCCTAGACATGTTTCTGACATTTCTCTTCCCCTG
>JAPZEB010000023.1:26919970-26940711 GCA_029783705.1 Chaetodon striatus
TTCTGGAAAAACTTTAACGAAGTTACAGATAGACACACATTTGTCCCCCAAGAGCCAGAATAAGGTTGGTGAGCAGTTTGACAAATACGACTGCTTTGTAGTTGTTCCTCTGTGCCACAGCATGAGAATACTGGTTACATAAAGAAAGATTTATTGAGGAGCAGGCACAAAGGCAAAGACCTGACAAACATCAGCCTAGGCAGCAAGAAACTAAAACACACAATACGGCCATCCAGTCTCCCTGTGCAAGGATGACTAACCCTGTGTATAACAGACTAAGTCTTCTTCAAATATTATGTAAAGTCAAAGCAATCAGAATGAATGAGACATCAAAACCAGCCTGTCTGTGAAGAGCAAGGTTGAAGTTTTTAGTCTAGTTTTTGTCTTGTTGTGGAGATATTGCACATGGTTGTATAGCTGCGCTGCAGTTTATTTGTACAACCCAAGATTACTCATGTCTCAATGGCCTTCACAGGCCCACAACAGCTACAGTTCTCCACCCAGCCTAGGCTCTTAAAGAAGAAGAAAGGAGAAAACTCCCCTAGCACATAAAATGGTGTAAAACAGCCTTGTCTTTTTTTGATGTGCAATAGCTTAGAGAGAAATTAGAACAGATCTCCTTGTAAATCCCAAACTGACAGAAGTACCGTCATGAACGCACAAAAAGAAAATGCATGACGGTATGAAGCAAAGCAGCAATTTTAATATGATTAATTTTGCGGCCCTACTGCAGATAATAACAGGAAACAAAAATTCTGACTCTGCTTACCTGCCAGGCTATGCAGCTCCCTGCTGTCTTGAGTATTAAAGGTCTGAAAGCACCAGAAGTCGCTGATTCAGACAAAGCCACAGGGCATCTTCAGGCTGCAGCCAATTTTCCTGCAGACAAGGGAGGCGAGAGGGCAGATGTCAGCTTAATGTCACCATCAAGTGCTCCTGGTGAGCTCCTACTCCTGAGAAGTCGCAGATACAGGCTAATTAAAAATAATGAGTTTTTGTTTAGAAATGACAAACTGATGAATCAAGTAGAGCAGATAACAACTTATAATTCACACTAAATATTCAGGGGCAAGTCTATTTATTATTAGAAGAAAAAAATACACATTGTGTATTAGTGTGTAAAACTGAAACTGCACATAAATGAGCAGCAGGGAAAGTTGTGGTATTTGTATGAGCACTGGCACAAGATTGGCAAATTCCATGCCTGGAGGTCGTTTCCACAAGAAAAAGGGACTTGAGTAAGAGATGGCAGGGTTCACTAGGCCCCGGAGAGTGAGCTGCTCAGTCATCTTAATTAAAAAGAAAACTAACCTGTGCAGCTTTGCGGCTTGTTAGCACCTGTTTGCTTCATACTGGGGTCAATCAAGCCTGAAGAACTCATTATGATACACAGATAGCCTGCTCTGTCACTAACAGCATCAGCACATAATCTGACTGTGACTGGGGCAAAAAATGAGGGAATAAAAAGAGATCTCCCTCTATTAAAAAGAAATGAGTGCGACATGAAATTAAAAACAGGATTTTTTTGTGGGCAGTGCCTCTCTACAAGGCTCCAAGCTGAATTAGCCTGAAAACACAGCTCCTGCTTGATGTGGCACAATCTTCATAAACATTCACATCACCCAGCCAAAAAGCCACCGTGCATTAATAATGCCAACTGAACCATTCCAAACTCAGTCTCCACAACACTGTCACGTCACGTCCAGTGTCTCATTAAAAGCCATGAGTCAACAGAAATTAGATGTGAACCACTCCCCTGCCCTAAATTCATCCCTGCAGGCATGGCATTCTGGTTTCACCCTCTTTATACTGTAGTCTGCTCAGGCAAGAAACCAAGCTATATAAGGAATTGTTAGTGTTGAGCACAGCTAGTGGCTCTAAACTATTAGGGCCGAGGGTTTAGAGGTGGGGAGTCTGTTTACACGGAAAGCCTTTTTATTTTTTGTTTTAAGAGGGTCCACTTGCTAAACATGACTCGGGCTTTAATGTCTAATCCAACACTAATATTGGCTGCCAGTGGGCAGAGGATGGGGCGAAGGTGAACAGAATGTTTGTGTGAACACATGCAGGTGGGAGTGTTGTGCACACGGCCATGTTTGAGTGAGTACACATTCGTTTTGTGAGTGTGTATGCTCAGCTAAAAATCAGTGTCTCAATCATATTTCAGTATGATCTGCATTGATATGAAAGGTTTGGCACTTGTGCCTTGCTAAGAGAGTTAGTACAGGGAAAGCATACACAGAGAAAGTGACAAGAAAACAGGAATTTAAAAAAAAAAAACATACATCCTAATGAAGGTAAGATTACTTTGAAGTTGAACTGTAGTAAAAAAAAAAAAAAAAAGATCTCAACTAAAACACAGATAGATATAAAGTCTAATAAATATGTGCAGAGTCAGGCCCTGACTCTCCCCTGAGCTTGCCTTTGCTCCTGGTTTTAGCCATGACCACTTCCTTCCCCTGGCTCTAATTGACAGTGCACTACAGTATTTCTGTGTAGGCAGATAGCTAAACAGCTCCATATGTCCCTTTATGGCAGTTAAGCAATGGTAATCAGGGCTGATACCGAGCTGAGCACACCAAGCTGTTGCTACTGTGTTGCAAACTGTTTTATTGCATCCCAACAGCACTGCTGCAGTTTGCACCCACACGTTGGGCTGCGCCTGTATTATAATGCCTCCACAGGCGTTCTTGATTTACAGGCTGCTGCTATGATTCCAGGATGGACAACTTTCATGCATTAAGTTTAGGAAATGATTACTCTGAGACCAAAACCAAGAGTCTGAGTGGTGCTGCCAGGATACTGCAGTCGGGAGTGCATGATCTGAAAGGTTAAGACGTGAGTCTTGGGCAAACACTCATGCACTGGGCTTTTGATCTTCAGCTCAAGCCAAGACTATAGAGAGCCCTATGGGGAAAAAACATGCCAAGCTCAACAGAACCTGAATCAAAGACTTTGCATGATACTAGCCCTTTAACCACAAATGACATTATTGTACTTGGCTGGCCTCTAGAGCAAGAGAAAGTTTCATAGACACTGACATGCTCGCTATTACAATTCTGTTCATGCAAGACAGGCCATGGCAAAGAGATATGGTTTTAAAAAAGATATGCAGGAGATATCTGTCAGAAAGATGCTGCTGGGCATTGTTAAATTGAGAGGCAATAGCCTCTGATCCTCTTTTGTTTTCTTTTGCGGCAAACAACACAGCATTTTAGGCAAATAAGTATCTTTTCAGACTTTATATTACACTGACAGACAGCAACAGCTCTTCTTAACATTCACAACATATTCTGGCATCTGCACGAAATACACAGATGTTTCCTCCTCTTAGCCTCTGAGCCGAGTTTGGTTGTGTGTGCAGACTAAGTGGGCTGGGAGGCCACAGGACGGGCAGCCGACTGTTTGCAATGGTCCATGGAGCATATCTTCAGGCCAAGACCCTGTTCCCAAGACTGCAACAGCCGAGAGTTCATCATGACCTTTGCAACAGCCTGAAAAGTTGAGCATTCCAGATTAAAAATGAAAAGGTTTTACAGATTCTCAGGCTGCAAAGTAAAGATGCAGCTTTTTTCTGAGGGAAAGTTTTTCTCTAAGTTGAGATGTTCTTAACTCAAATCTAGTGTCTACAGAGCTCTAAAATGCATTTAATAATACTCTGATGAAGAGATAAACAGCTGCTGGGTGTGTGAATGAAAAACTGGACCAACATCTGAAAAAAATATGGTTTTAAAAAAAGCCCATCGACAAAAGACTCACACAAGTCTTCTCAAACCTAACCCCCCATAAGCCTGCCACTCTGTCTCCATGGTAAAAGGATTATGTCATGACTCAAGCATCTTGAGGAAAATGCAGCCAGGGTAGGCTGTGACAAGTGACTGAGAGGATATAATATTTGTGAAAGAATAAGCATGCAAGCCAAACGACATGACAAACGACTGGAATGGAGAGTTACCCTGTAGTACATTTGCCATGATGTCATGATTGTGCATCTTGGAGCCAGGGCAGAAAAAGCATGTGCACTGATCCCAGAGCAGAAGGGCTTGCATCACATTTAGATGGCATCAGACTCTATATTTAAAAATGATTGTGCAGAAGGACGGGAATGACTCTGACATCTCCTGGATACAAGTTACTTAACAAGACCCTGTTTTATCACAGTCTTTACAAGGTATGTTCCTCGTCCTGCTTTTTCCTTTCAATAGTATATGTGTTTATTTTTACCATCCGTGCCTCTCCACTAAACTCCCCAAGTTTCTCTTCCTCTCTCTCCACAGCAGAGGCCCACTAACTCCCAGGGCAGGCAGCTGGCTCTACATCAGACACAGCCGAGGACAAAAGGGAAACTCCAGATTGTCGTGGTGAGGGCAGCCACCCGTGGCAGTGCTCAGTGGGATTCCGGTTGTTTATGGTTGGCACTAATTACAGATCGGCCGACTCACCAAGCTCTAGAAACCCCAGTTGGTACAAAGAAGACACAGAACTGGTTGAGACAGAAAGACATGGACTGACCATTAAAAGTGTATTCACTTGCAGAGAGCCAGATAAAACATGGAGTGATGTAAACTCAATGGGGGGGCTTAGAGACATCACTCAGGATCAAGCTCACGCTCCCTGGGGAAGCCTATTAACTTGTGCAGGGGCATAATGTTGCAATTTTATTGCTGCCCTGAGGGGTGATGTCGTCAGCATTTCGAGTATATATATGTATAGAATTGAATTCACACTATGAGCTGTTGTAAAGCTAATCGTACAGATAATCTCCCTCTTCAAAGCTCCCTGTCTCATTTTACAATCACTGTAAATCACTAGTGGCAGCATCTTTTCAGCAGATTGTTGCACTGTGCTTTATAACTGATCTTTTGCAGGGAACCCCTTTGTAGTATGTCTTCCTGGAATAGGAGGCCCGCAAAAGACCCATGTCAGTGATTTTTAATCAGTTCTATCAATCAAATCGATTGAAAAGCTCAGAGAAGGGACTAGCTGCAGAGCTCCAGGCTCAGGCCAACCTCCTCTGTCTGAAACTTCCCGGGCTTGGAGAAGGAAGTCTGAAATTGTGAATGCCCGCCAGAGACAATCATCAGGATACGATAGCATGCAGTCATTAGTTCAGGTGAGCCACACGCTGCCCACTAATAACACCAAGGTACACAATACAACTTAATATTTTGATACAACTAATTCATGAAGTTAGTTAATATAACATTAAGCTGGCAATAACTCATACTAACTTTATATGTTTTATCCCAGCGTTAGCTAGCTATGCTAATGTCTTTATCAAACTAACATTAATGTTAGTTACAATTTCATTAGCTTGCTAACAACATTAGCACAGCTAGCTAACATTGGCAAAGTCATAAGGTAAGTAGGTTATCTGCTGCTGTAACTTTGTAATTTACATCCATCCATCCATCCATCAATTTTTATCCGCTATCCAGGGCAAGGTCGCAGGGGCAGCAGGCCAAGCAAAGCTTCCCAGACGTCCCTCTCCCCAGCAACACTTTCCAGCTCCTTCCTGAGGACCCCAAGTCGTTCCCAGGCCAGATGAGATATGTAATCCCTCCAGCATGTCCTGGGTCTACACCGTGGCCTCCAACCAGTGGCCCGACACACCTCTAACAGGAGGGAGGTGTGTTTGAGTTACAGTTAAATTGAAATATTAGGATGTATTGTTTACCTTTGCGTTACTGGTGGAGGACGACTGGCTTATTCAAACTAATGAACACGTTATCACATCTTGATGATAGTCCTCTAAATACACAATACACAGTAACATATAAACATATAATACTTTTATCTATTCACTATAAGCACAACAAAGAATACATATGTAGCCTAAACATGAAGCCAAACATGATCAGTCAGGTTATAATAGGTGTTCTTATACAGTGGCATGGATCTGATATGACGTATTAACAATAAGCCTAATAAAACACACTGCACAGTATAATACAGTGGCATGTAAGTGTTAATTACTGATGAGGAAGTGCGCTAAGCGTGTGATTTTCCACCGTGGGAACTGCTAATAGAGATGGGTCCTAGCAAACCACTTGGACCTGAGCCTGGAGTTCTGCAGCAAGAGCCTATCGACAGCTCCAGCCATGTTGGAAGTACCCTGAGTAACCAACAACACTCTTATTGGGTGGTGTCCATACATTACGACAGATGTATGCATCACATGACATCACCAATGAAAGAGTAATTCTGCTAATAAAGGATTACTCTATCTCGTTAATAAAACTGGATATTCATTAAACACCTCATTTTTACAACAATAAACACTGGTATGATGGTGTACAAGTAGCTCCCTTACAAAAGGTGCATTTAATAGCCAGCCTGAGACTTATGTTACATGTCATTCCCTACGCCCTGGGCTACTGGTTTTATGCCCCCACATTTTTACAACATCTATACAACATCTTGACAACTGTGGGTGTATAATTTCTATTCCCCACAAAGCTTTGACTGACAAGTTAATAGACAATCACACACAGGAGGTGGGCATGTTATGTGAATTGTTGATAACACAAACATGAGCCTATGAAGAAACACGGCACTTGTAATCACAATAAAAAGCTAAAACCTGTGACGACTTGTGGCTCGTTGCGGAGGGCTGCTCGTTCGAGCTGAATAAAAGAATTGCATCAGGTGTCAACCTACGAAATTCAGCGAAACAAACAGAGTGCTGAGTAAAATCCAGCATGCAGTCCTTTTCCCTTTGAAATGTGCACTGCATAGGAATGCTGTATCCAAACAGTAGCCCACTGCTTTGCAATTTAACATGAAAGTATGTTTCACTTTCCCCTCTGCTTTATGCTGGTTGAACACCTTGTATTATAAAATGAAAACTACCTGCCACTTTTGTTTTGTCTAAATGTCAATCACTAGATTCTGTAACTACTGGTTATGTTCTTTAGAAGGTAAGTGATGCAGTTGATTAAAATAAGACTAGAATTACTGCCTTGCAGTTTTATGCCTCCGTGAGCCAGTTGCAGTCACAGTGAAGCTGACCTTTGACGTGTTGGTTATAAAATGACATAGCTTCATAGCATCATTTTATTCAATTAGACTTTTGTGTGTGAGCTTTGACCACCAAAATTTAACGTTTTACTAGAGTCTAAGTGGGCATTCGTCCCAAATTTAAAGACATTTCCTCCAGGTGTTCTTGCGATGTTACATTTATGAGAATGAGACGGACTGGGTCACAATGATCTTGACCTTTGACCACCAAAATTCAATCAGGTCATCCTTGAGTCCTAGAGGACGAAATCCCCCCAAAGCATTCATAAGATATCTCATTCACAAGAATGGGACAGACGCAAGGTTACAGTGACCTTGACCTCTAACCCTTTCAAAACCTAATCAGTTAATTGTTGAGTCTAATGGACAAAGAAATAAAGAAAAATAAAGATATTGTGTTTACAAGAATGGGATGGACAGATGGACAGATGAATGGACAGACGGATATCCGAGAAACATACGTCTCTGGCCACAGCTGTTGCCGGTGCAGAGGCATAAAAAGGAAGGACATAAATATTTAAATATGCATGGTTATTCTATGCAAAAGATACAAAAAAAATCACTAAATGTAAACAATGAAACAAATAAGGTTTTGTGCCTCACAACATAAACATAACACAAGTCCTGACCTCATTTTATGTTGGATATGTTTGCTCTATTTTCTGTTAGTCTTAATGGCCGTTGCTGTTGTATAGAACAACTGTGACAAACCTGTTTAATTAAAGCTCTTTATGAAGAAACTCAGCCTGATTAATATGCATGTCCTCCTTTCTGTCATGCTTCCACACCGAGCCTAATTCTCGCTTATACAGTAAAAGTAAATTAACATGTCTTGCTTAACTGGCTGAGATGTAATGGGGGACTCATGAGCGCGTGTGCAAAAGAGATAGCTTTTAATTAAAAGGAGAGCGCTGGTGGATGTAGGGTGAGTGTGGGTTATATAATATATATTTTGTGTGTGTGTGTGTGTGTGTGTGTGTGTGTGTGCGTGTCGGCATTCATGCAAGCAAGAAAGAAAGAGAGATATGAATAATTAGCAAATTTCAACCTTAAAGGAGCAGTGTGTAAGATGCAGGGGGATTTTGTGGTATCTAGTGGTGAGAATTACAGACTGCAACCAGCTGAAACTTCTCTCAGTCAAGGAGGGTTTTCACTGGGAACCGAATTATCCTCAGAGCCCTCTTCCTCTCCAAAGCAAACAGACCCAGTGATTTAATCCAGTTTAAATACCAAATGAACCAGTTTCACATTACAAATTAGTGTTTCTCTGATGTTGTTTGACATGTCAGAGATGGCTGTTAGCCAAGCAACTGGTAATGTGTGCTCACCTTTTTTCTCCGATAAGAGAATTTAGCGGGGGATGTATTATCCTTAGAGGTCTCTGCCTCTCCAAAACAAACAGACCAGGTGATTTAAACCAGTAAAAACACCAAATAAAGCGTGTTTTTCCAACACTGGTTATCACAGAGGGGCTGCTAACTACAGTCACCAATGACAAAACGCGAATAGCCCTAAAGCCAGTGTCTGGTTTGTTAATGCTAGGCTACTGGAGAACCATGGCGAGACACAGTTGCAAGCACATACAGCGAGCAGCAGCGACCCACCGGCACATATGAGGATGTAAACAGAGGGCTCGTCGGGGACGGAGCATCTGCCGCCACAAGCTAAGACGCCATCTGCGGTCATGTAGTCGATTAGCTGTAGAAACTGGTGATGTGCTTTACATTCTAAAACCAGCTGCCAGCGATTTGGCCAGCAAAGTTGCAGGTGACACCATCAGCCGGCTTGAGTCGAGCTCAGACTGGCCAGTTGACACCACTGCGTCATTCTAAAATGGTTTTGTCTCATCGAAAATCTTCGGTCTGAACTGGGCTTTAAAAACAGTTCACTAATTAAGGCTGAGTCATGATTTCTCAGCTAATGAAAACAGAAAATTGCTTTAATTCAAAAGAGCAATGTCCTTGTATAGGACGGGCATACATTTACATAGATATACAATATTTAGTTATATTTATTGATATTAAGTTACCAAAGTTTTGAATAAAATTTAAATAATTGTCCAATGACAATGACTTCAAAACATCATTAACTTATATATTATGTATCAGATGATGTCTGAGCTGGTTTACAACACCATTTAAATTAGGTTATGCAAAATTACAAAGTGCATACAATACTAAAATCACCCCTAAATAAATTAATTTTGTTTAAATACGTCTGTTATCTTTCCTAAGAGGCAGTTCAGAAAGTACCGAGTAAGAACGGCAGCCTCTTTAACTGCTTTCGAACATCTTGGATCACTGTTTTTTTACACTTCACAACAACTGAACCCGTTTCACATTCTCAACGGCACATTAACCACAAATGATAACACAAGCGGGGATGTTTCAGAGTGTAAGAAATGCTATCATCTTTCCCATTTCAGGCCTCTCTTGAGTGCTCTTTCCACCCCAAAAGACCACCTTGCTTTTTTCTGACGCTAAAAGAAACAAACACAGGAATGGTTTCCTCTGATCTTTGCAGAGTCCCCATCACGTGTCGGTGCAGGTGTTCTGCTCCAGCACTCACACAGAGGGAAGATGTGCTGGCACAAGGGAGAAATATGCAAGCCAGAATAAATACACGTGTGTATATATTCTCCATTTACATATTTTCTTCTTCAGCAAAGACAACAAACACACTTTTCGACTGAAACTCCTCCTCGATGTGCATTAACGGTGCCAGAGAAACGCAGAGGGAGGAACCAGTCCTTATGTTTGAACATTACAGTTTCACTTTGAACTTGCGATATTCTGTCCCAGCGCTGAGTCCAGACATGTAAAATTAACTGAATGCTTGAGCTTGTTGTGCTGTGGTCTTGTTTGCGAGCCTCATGCTTATTGGCTAGTTTATGCACAGCCACTGTTCCTGTCACTAAACAGTCCTCTGGATCATAGCGCTTCCAATTCCTCCTCCTCCTCCTCCTCTTCCTCCTTCCATGGCCCAGATCTACTGGCTGAATGCCAATATCTGGGCAGGACACCCACCTGCTATCACAATGACACACTCACGCACACCAAAGTTTCAAGAGCAAGCATTCAGTTCAAACACCAAATCCACAAACCGCAAACTCATAAAATCCACATAAGGATTTCCGTTTCTTCTTCTTTCAAAGTGCAACGTGCTGTCTTTCGCACCATTCTCAGACGGACACGTCACACTCGTCTCACCCCCTACGAACCACCAGCCAGGAGCCCCCGTCTGCCTGCCAGCCTGATATAGCTGTGGTATGGGCCCGGTGTGGGCCAGGGTCTAAAGGAATGGGAGTGTTTGTTTTCTTGCCATTTCGCTCTTCATATGATCCAGATCATGTCACGCACGGAACAACAAGTGCTTACACAACCGGGGGGAGTTGCTGTCACAGAGATTCGGCATGCACTAATATTGCTAATGAGATCACAGCATGGACGGGCCGTGTATATGTGTGTATGTGAGACAGCGACAGCAGTTAAGCAGGTAATTTGAGACATGCCCTCTCTCAGCTGGGTGACATGAAAATGGGGTGAGTCTGCAAATTTAATTTGAGCAGCACCAACAGGATTCTTTGCGGAAAAGAGTCCTGCTGTGTCAGGCAAGGTCAGGCAGCGGATGTTTGTTTACAAGTGATGCGGTGGTGAATGCTGGGATGCATTTTTTCACCATGAATGTTGCATAATGTCTCAACAACCTTGGAATGCTCGGTGACAAATATCGCCAGGTATGACTGCTCTCCTCTTTGCCAGCAAATTTACTTTGCTCTAAGTCCATATTAAATCCAAAAATAACTTTCTCTCATTGTAAATTCAAGAAGCACCACCAAGGAAAAAATAATTTTTTGGTCAAAGCTGACCTGGTCTATTAAGCTTGACACCAATTTGAAAATTAAAATCTCTCACATCTAGCAGTGAGCAGTATTTCAATTTGTCTCCCACTGGAATTACACTTAATTGCCATGTTATTAAGTTGACCTCCCTAATATACAGAGAGATATTTCTGTTAATTATGCAGCCTTCATTGATAGACATGGGGTGATCAAAATAATAGAAACACCTAGCAATATAAAACAATATAATTAAACAGCACCACTGCTAGGCCTGTGCCTGACTCATGATCATGTCAGTCAAATTGGATTTGGCTGTCTCATACAAACATATGACTATTTGTTCCTTTCGTTTCCTTATAGAGTGACAAATTTCAGCAGGACGTTCAGGGTAACAGCAAAGTTCACACGTTATAGTGGACAAGCCAAGTTAGCCCACCAAGCTAATGCCCGCTAATTATGCTAACAAAAGACCAGAAATGTGCAAAAGCCGGAGAGACGGTATCATATTAAGTCACTGTGAGCTGTAAATTCACCACTTCCACGGAGAAGGCAACAGATAACGTTATCTCAGAGCTCGACTGGGCAATGCCTCTCTTCCTCCAGGGAGCTGCCTCCGTCTCACTCAGACTCTCCCTGGGTCTAGGTCTGCAGCTGCCTGTAATGGAGAGCGGCATGAAAGCAAGGGGTGCTCACTCTGCAGCAAAATCTGGGAACCAAAACATCCGCACAAGTGCACACTGACCGACAAAAAAAAAAAACAACAACTGTGCAAACTGACGAATCTTAGTTAACAGAAGGGTTTCTGACTGAATCTTTAACTTTCAGGGGACAACACCAACCACCACCACATACTGCATCCTCCAAAATGACCATAAAATTGAATCAACATCTCTCTAAAACAATTTAAATAAAAAAATAATGAGCATAACATCATCACTATATGTTTGTGAAGGCAGGATTTATTGCAGGACTGTTCTAATAGACTGTAGAGAGTCACAAATATACACAGATACCACCTGCAAGAACTGGCACTGGTCAGCTGCGGATGCTTGTATTGCTTGTATCTACATGTTTCCAATGGAGAACATTAGCCTACAGTATATATTACATAGGAAATGGGTTCATATGTTATCACATTTTCCCTGATGTTCTATGCAGTGTGACATAGTAATGCAACTGTGATTAGATAGTAGCCGCACGACACTGGCAGTATATATTTCCGTCCCCTACAATAGTTCAAGACAGCACTTAACACAATGTTCTCAATAGCTCAAATAAGCCAAAGCCAAGGCACAGAGGTATTAAACTTGTCCCTGTTCATCATTGAATTAGGACAAGATTAGAAACTGCCATAAAAACAGACAAGGGGTCTTACTGTAAGAACAAGAGATAAGAAGCAAAGCATTTCTAAATTTCACATTTGGATGGAAATAAGTGAGTCACAATGACCTACTTTAGCATTCAGAACAGTGGAGGAAAGGTTTTATACATTTGCAGTGTCAGGAGGAGCCATTAATATGTGTGGATTTGCAGAGAAACTCCACACCCACCACCCCCATCCATCTCATCTCTAATTTATGACTTCTATACTCCACTGAGCTTTGTCAAGATGCAGATTGATATAGAATATTTAAACCATACACCATGTAGAATACATCCATGCAAGTCAAGGAAAATCTCCAAATCAAGCTCCAAAAACAGTTTAGAAAATTTAACCTTGTGCAGACAAAGCTGTGTACCTGGTGACTGTTCTGACACTCACCAAACACACATGTAAACCCACACAACCCAGCTCCAAAAAACCTACCATGCTTCATTGTGAAAAGCTTCAGATTAATGCACAAGATAATATTGAGGCATGTAAGTGGCTCCCGTCCAGCCCTGTAATCTCCAACAGCAGGGACAGCTCAGGTTCGCCATGGTAAACAAGTCCAACAGCAGCAAGGTATGTCTGAGAGATTTCAGCACAACACGTAGCGTGTTATTTTAAGATGCAGGCTGAGTCCAGGGGAGTTGGTGAGGTCAAAACTTGGCCAAAAGCAAGTACCCCTCTGTGCTCTCAACACATTTGAGTAAGCCAGAATTGTGTTGGCCTCACCACAGCCACAACCAATCACAGAGGCCTTGTCCTAACTCAAACAAATACTTGTGTAGATAGATCACCACAGATCCTGCAAGGGAGGATTATCCTTCCATATATGGAGTCCAATACAAGGCAGTTAACAGTTGGAGATCATGTAGCATTGTTTTTTTATTTATTTATGCCACTTGAAGCTCTGATACGAAATTCAAAACAGAAACAACTGAACCACAGTCATTTTAGAAATGTAATTAAGTGATACCAAGATCTTAGACAGAAAGGCATTTTGTCCCGGGACAGACTTTATCAGGAGAGTTTCTGTTTCCCTCTTTGGTGACATTTGTTTGGTGTAAAAGTCAGTCACGGTCTTTGATAGTCAGACTATGACTCAAGGTAAATCCCCGGGAGCAGTAGCCACTGGGCCAGACTGGGGCCAACACTCTCCGAGATCAAAAGGCTAACTGTAGAAACACTGCTGAAGAAGGCGATATTTTTCACCTGTTTCACAGATACATGATGACAGGGTTGGAAATGTGAAGTGTGCACGTGCAGGTGTGCACACATGCTGGGTGGGCTGAAATGCATGTGACTACTGCATGTCACATTTCCACAGTGTCAACAGAGAATTTTATTTGTATTTCATTGCTATTTGCTTTACCCCATATCCATACACACCCAGATTTAATCACCAGAAATGCAGAACTGTGGGACTGAGCCTGGAGGCATTTTGCCTCTAAATGAAATTGGATACCAGAATCATCCAGAGATTTTGATCTCCCACCACATATTGTCAGGTCTTTATTGGCCATCTCTCATTCCAGCCTCAGGCTCTAAGCTGTGTTAGTTCTCAGACTGAGGGATGCATTAAGAGCTAGGATTGCAAAACTCTGCGAAAGAATAATTTATTCAGGCACAGTTTCCACATTTCACGGTAATAAAGAAAGCGCAGATTAATCGCCTGGGAATTCAGTGCTCAAGAGTAAAGAATTTATAGCAAAGTTCCTTCAAAGACAATAATTAAATGGTGGAAAAATTAGGCCACATGGAGTAATTATTGCACGACACATTCCTTATTGTTGGTTCAGGACTTTAAAGGTCAAGTATCCCCAAATCTATTAAAACAACAGGCTAGAGACCATAATCTGATACATTTTTAGCCACAATGCTGCAACACAAAGTCTGCTATAAGTTTCAGTGCCAAGTTTGCACTATAGGTGGGAAATGCGATTAGCCTGATAATCAGGCTTTGTGTCCATTTGTTAGCAGTCCATTAGTCATTTCCTGTGGGGGTCTGATTTGATTTTGCCCTAAACAACTAATAATGAATTACGTGCTGACTGCTCTGACATTTCCAGTCTGCACTGAAGCTGCTTTAGCCACTGGGCAGTTAGCATGCATTAACCTTATAGGCTACTAACTTTTTACAGAGAGACTAAATATTTAGTATACATGTTCTTAATGCAAGCTGAATTTACTGAATTTCAACAACACTCTCTAATAACTATACAACAGCATAAGTCAATTTCCACTAACTTCGAAAACTGCTTGTATGACTGGCCAAAAATAACATATATAACTGTGTTAATTGTCTCATTTTTATACACGTCCTTAACGTTGCAGTTCCGCTCCATAACTACTTGGTAAGATTTATGCAACAACATGTGTAGTTAGATTTAGGAAAAACAGATGTGTCACATATGTCACTAGTGTAGCATGCTACACATACTAACATACTACACTGTTATTAAAAAAAGTCCACCTTGGCTTTGGGACACAAACGCTGGTCTCCTAGGTGAAAGTCCTGTGTTTTGCTGGGTTTATACTTCTGCATTGAATCAACACCGTACCCATGCACCTTCCCAGAAATGTAACTACATGCCGCAGCAACACAGACCTCCTGTTCATTTTTGCAAGCTGAAACCATTTCCCTCAGAGGAAAGAAAGCTTTTACTTACTTTAATTTCACAGCTAAGCAACAACAAATGGTGAAGACAATAAAGCCTCCATAAAGTAGCATTTTAAGTCTTGGGTGTGATTCATCCTTAGGGGATTTATACTTCAGGATTTATCCTGGCTTCATGAGTGGAGCCATGTCAACCTGCCGCTAGGCTAATTTATACAATGTAAAATGCCATAGGCTTGTGCTAAAAACATTAGCTTGTTGTATTTGTGGGGAAAATGTGTCCAGCAAAAGACAAATGCGTTATAATGAGTTATAATGAAGCCAATTTGTGTACTTGTGTTTGAAATTGTCTCTATTAAGTCATGTTCATATCAGTTTAATGTGTGTTTTGAATCAACGTAACTTAACAGCACTTCACAGAAACCCTGACGCTGACTAGTGTTTTGGAGGTGTAACACAGACACACCAGCACACAAGTATAAATGCTCACAACAGCATAGGCCACATGCATAGGCTACGGTGTAGGCATAGAGCTGACACACAAGTATAAATCCCGCTTTTATTTGACCCATCAACCAACCCCTTCCACCCTTTAGAGACGAACTTTGACACCCTTTATGCTACGTCATGTCACTTTCTTCTCTGCTCCTGTAGTAATTACTACGACCCTTTGAGAGTACCCCCTTATGGCACATAATAAACTTCTTGCACAGTCGACCTACGCGGTCGTTTTTTCTGTGAGAGCGGGCTGATATCTGACACTACAGAACAAGGTGTACTCGGAAAGCCTTATCACTGTTATAACATGGGCAACTCCTAAAGCAACAAGGCTATGGCCAACTTTAGTTCTCCTAACAATGCCTCTGATTGGCTCGGGTGCTTTTCCAGCAAAGGAAACTGTAAACAACTTTTCTTTTGTATTTTATGCTCTTTGGCAAAAATGTATAACAAAACATGCTAGTTCATTATAGCAGCCTTCTCTAAAAATGATCTAATACTCTTTAGTTTTCTGGTGAAAAGCCACTGGAATCTCTTGAAAACCGTTGAGGGCTTACAGCCACAGCATCACTCATTATCCCCATTAGTTCTGTGTTAGAAAGTTGGAGCCTGAGAAATAACAGAACATATCATGCTTGGAATGCAACGCAGCTGGAACGGACCCTTGAAGGAATCTCCAAATGAAGCTTTTGGTTTCGGGGTCAGAGAGTCCACATGAGGACAAAGTGTATATACAGTGTGTGAAAATCTGTGTGCAAAGAACAAAATTTGTCAAGGCTCTAATCATTAATACTGTTGTGAATAAAATTAATGAGCTGACTTTGCCTATGGCCAAGACTCATAATTTTCGTTCAGAAATATTCAAATCGATCCCAAGCGGCGTTTGAACCATGTCTGAGGGAAGGTCTCTGAGCCAGGGTGAAATCCTAGGAGGGGTTTGAGACAGAAGTGCACCATCAGGTCATTCAACTTCAAAAATGGGAGAGCATTCATTCTGCATGCTGCCACGTTTTCATCCATTAGATTTTCCACTGACGGCCAAAAGCAACAGCTAATGTTAACGTCTGACACGACCCACATCAATCAGCTATTAAATAGACTTTAACGAGACATCGTAGCGCTTTTTACAAGCAGGGAGACAGGTGAGAGGTCTGGAAGACGTCAACAATGAAAAAGGCCTTACATCACCACTGGCTCTGGTTCAGCCATTGTTTTATTGACCCCACAGGACGATGATGATGGTAGGAGTAGTCTACCCCACACCCACTATTCAGTTCAAAAGGAGAATATTTGACACCATTAAATCACTGACTCCAACAGCTCCAGCCCATTAAGTCAGTTTAGGATATGCTGAATAGCTGAACTCTGCCTGCCCTGTGAGGAGGAGACACACTTTTAAATCACACGCTTTGGTGAGAGGACAAAGTTTGACAAAGGTTGAGCGCCCGCGTACAGCTTTTAGCCAAAGTTAAGTCAGTAAGGTCATCATCTAGGCTAATAGTCCTCATATGTATGCACAGCAGAACAACTGTGCTACAAAGGCTGAGTGGAATAATGAATTTTGACTTGTTAATGAAAACTGCGGTGAGTATTTAGGTTTGGACAGCATAATTTAAAGCATATACAGCATAAATAACTTGACTCCAGGCTGCATATGAGCATCCTCACAACAGGTGATGTGCCTTTTGATTAATTCAACAGCTTTTATATGCGGCTTTACTAAACTATACCTCAACTCAGCTAATAACTCATTAGACAAGCTCATTTTCAAGGTCAACACCTGAGCTAATAGCTTATCAGCAAAGCCCTAGCCTTGAGTTTCCCAGATAATCACAAATGTTTACAGAGTCAACATTCCTTTGAATGTGAAACAGAATTATTTTAAACAGTCTGAAATGTATCAGCTCTCTTACAGCGGTGAATAAAAGACGTGGTAACACAGAAAACAAAGCCAATGCAGGAAAGATTACAGACATTAATATGCGCATATCATCTTCTGACTGAAAACTCTTGACTTAATCAATAATTAATTTCTACTTTATTGGACCAAATACAAAGATATCTCATAATACAACACAACTCCTTGTATTAAAATCACATTCAATGCAATACTGTACATCAAACGTTGCTGGTTAAATGGTAATATGCATGATACTACAGTGACAAATCTTTGCCAAGCTGCATGTCTGACCACATGTATAATACATGACACACATGGTCACACAGACATACAAACAGGCATGGCCACAGCGCCCACAAGGTTGCTGGTGAGACATTTATGATTGTCCCTGCCTCATAGATCAAATGCCCTGACAGGAGGAGATGCCCTCTGGCTTGATATAAGATGACAGTGTCACTGTAATCTGCTCCTTTATCATCCACCATCTTGCAACAAGCCACAGATCGAAGACTGGTACAAAAATGACTCATAACTCTGGTGACATTTGGTCGACCTGGCAGAACACTGATGTCATGTGGCGTGCAACAAGTGCGAAAATAGGAGAAGAACTGAAAAGCAGTCATTTTGTACTGCAATTAAAGTGTAAAGTTCCCAATTCATAAACAGGCTTTTGGTAATCAAAACAAAACGTCAATCCACCCGACGTGTTGTGGAACTGAAACACGTTTTACCATTCATCTGGGTGACTTCTGGAGTCCAGAGGATTACTTTAATTTGTTCTGACGTCTTCCCACCTGGATGACTCAGATGACACTATACTGGCTTTTGGTAGGGTGCTATGTTATTGCCTGATAGCTGCAAAATGTTCTCGGCATAAGCCACGACCTGGAGCTGCCAACACGAATTATATCAAGACTAGAGATTCAAAACAAAATGCGCCCGGGCTCCAGCTCTGCCTTGATTGCAGGCAGAGCTGTAGTTTTTAGACATGGCTTGCAGCCCAAACTGCACTTCATCAGGCTCCACTGACCTTCTAAAACCTGGAGTGTTTTGTTTAAGGGGCAACTACACGGCCAAATCTGTGATGCTGTTAAAGGGGAACAGTGTTGTTTATCACAAAGAGTGTGACATTTGGAAAAAGTAGGACTGAACTTTGCTGTGTTGAAGACCTCAATTTGGAGCTGTTTGGATCTTGAACCTTACTTCCAGTCTCACTAAAATACACGTGACGAGTGTTAGCAGGAACATTTCTGTTCGTTTTGATCATTAATTCACATGCGTACGGACAACCTTGAGCCGTATATTGTAATAAATATTGACAGTGTCCTTCACAAGTCCTAACCAAGAATATCGGAAACTAAAATATGAATGTGACACTACTGATTTGCAAAAAAAATATTTGACTTTTTCCTCTACACAGTGGATCAAGGTGCACACTTAGCTACAGAACAGCAGCCCCGGAGTGAGGAGGGATTCAGTGCCTTGTTCAAAGACACTTCAGAAAAGGGGGTGCATGAAAGGTAAGGTGAAAGGACTGAGAGACGGTATTTCCAATGGTATCACAGAGAAGTGTTATAACAGTGTGCAAATCACATTTGTATGCTAAGGTCAGAGGCTTTAGTCAGACCTTTAAAAAAAACACACACACGTATGACTGTAAAAAAAAAAAAAAAATCCAATTTCAAAAGCACTGTAATATGACTTCCACCTGGTGTAACACCACTGTACCTTTGCAACCAGCCCCTTTTTGAGTGTGAGTGTGTGAGCGTGTGTTTGTTCCTTAACCTCTGGGTCACACCTGTTACCTTGCTCGAGCCCTGGCTCAGGGCAAGGGGGAGAAGTCAAAGGTCATGGTGTCACATGACACTTCCGTCACAGATCTGTGTCAGAGCGCACACACGTACACACGCATTCTGTCAACCGAGAAATTACCTATTATTTATGTCACTGAATTTTCTCAGACACAAACGTTTGTGAGATTCATATCAACCGACAAACACATCTGGGATAGTTTCTAATGAGCACACCCTGCCTTTGATCTAAGGTCATAAATATCCCAATTGGTCCAACTATATAATAAAATAAAATAAAAATGAAATAATAAGAATACAAGCATGAATGCAGTATACTTAAATCAGTTATGATGAAAATGACAGCTCTGTGGTAGAGTGGGCGTCCCATGTACAAAGGCTATGTCCTCACAGCAGCTGTTGGTTCAATTCCAGTTTACAGGCCTTTGCTGCATGTCATCGTTCACTCTCGCTATCCCTTTCACTCTTGATACTCTCCCATCAATCAAAGGCAAAAGACCCCAAAAGAATAATCTTTAAAAAAAAAAAAAAAAGAAAATGATGAAAACTAAAACTGACATCATACATTTTGGAGCTCTGAATTTTTTGGAGTTTAGGCACAGTTTTATGTAAGTTAATGTAGAGGGACTTTGCATTATTTTACGTCTTTGAACTGAACTTAAGTTTACAGTCACACTAGGGCTGGGTGGAGAAAATCAAATATCACAATATCTTTTACTAGAAACCTCGATATCGAAATTGCGACAATACTGTAGGGTTGACAACTGGTGCTTTGACAAAATATACTAAATATACACAGTTAGATTTTTGGTAAATAACCATCAGAAATGTGAATATAATGACTAAATGGGTAAAGCAAATAGTAGAGCAGCTGGTGAGCTCAGATAATTACATCACATTACTATAATGCAGCATTTAAGACTAGGAAAAGACAACAATCGCCATACGACAATATCCAAAATCCAAAACAGACTGTCTGGTCCCATATCACAATATTAATATAATATCAATATATTGCCAAGCCCCAACTCATACATAATTGAATAGTTTCCTCCCAAAATACAATTATGCCTCAGGAAAAAAACAACACTGCTTAAAAATCCATGACTTAATAAATAAAGAAAAGAAAAACAATTCAAAAGCACAAGGGTGGTGTTCACTAATGTCTTAAAATGGCTTATTAGATTCAAATTAACAAACTGCATGCTTTAGTTCAGTGCCCAAATTATAACTGAATGTGTTAAATGCTTTAAAAAGGCAATAATGCTATGTAATAATTATGGTCAAACATGCAGCACTAGCTTATGAGTGTACTGGACCTTTTTTTTTAGGTTCATTTTGTTTTAAAAGTGCAAACAAGCAGAGCTTTCCTGTTTTTAATTATTCAAAATTCAAAGATTAGAATTAGTTTTATTGCTGACTGGCACTTGCACCCACTTCCTGTGGATATATATTTGATGAACAAATAGTGATAAGCCTCAGTTCAGGTGAAGCTCTGAGTCATTGATCTCTCTGGCAAACAGAAACAACTTTGATTCCCATTCACAGTGTGCAGGGAATAGGGATCGATTGTGAACGTCTCATTGCACTGCTATTTCACGGTATGCCTCAAGGCCAGTGAGTCATCTATGACATTCCTTTGCAACAAGAAAAATGCTTATTATAATGGAAAACGTAATTTATGTCGC
>JAPZEB010000023.1:26997110-27010768 GCA_029783705.1 Chaetodon striatus
AACTTTATTTTTAACAGAGAATACACATTGAACACACACTGAAGCACAGATTGTACATACGCTTCACGAACCAAACAGAGAAAACAAACAAAACAAAAAACAAAAAAAACAACAACAACAACAACAAAGGAAAAAAAACAAAAAAAAAACACCTGCTGTCTTGAGGGGGGTTGTGCTTGGGGCTCCCTTCAGCCCCTTTCTTTGGGGCACCAACATGTCCGCACATGGACATTCGAGTCCACGGTGAGACTTACCAGTGTTCGTGGCAAAAATGTCAGTTGAGAGTAAAATTATTAAACGTATATTTTAGATGCCAGTGGTAAAAATCTAATTTTAAATAAGTGTCCTCCACGAGTTATCATGGTGGTGATCCCTGAGGATGTATTTTCTTTACTCATCGTCTCTTTGTAGATATTCTGTCACCAAAAACCATCTTCTATTGAATCGATCTATTTTTAACTGTAGTGTAGCTGTCATATATTCCATCTTATAAACCTGTTTCACTTTTTGTATCCATTGTTCTATTGTAGGGGGATTGGGGTTCTTCCAGTTTATTGTTATTATTTTCCTTGCCACCATCAATAAAATATGTAGTATGTCACCTTGGTCCGGGTCAAATATATGTGTATCGTCTAACAAGGCCAACTGTGGATCCATAGGTATATCCCTTCTAAAGATATTATCTAACTCTTGTTTTATTTTTTTCCAATAGCTCTGTATTTTTGGGCATGCCCAGAATACATGAGTATGGTCGCCAATCATATCGCAATTTCTCCAACACTTATCGTCAGAGTTTTCTTTATATGGACACGCTGTCTTAGGAGTCCTAAAAAACCTCATTTTGACCTTCCAATCAAATTCCTTCCATAGTTGGCTTTGTATAGCACCATGACATTTCAGACATATATCTAAGAAAAGCCTTAAAGGCACGGTGGTGCAGTGGTTAGCACTGTCACCTCACAGCAAGAGGGTTCCTGGTTCAAACCTGGTGTGTGGAGTTTGCATGTTCTCCCTGTGTCAGCGTGGGTTTTCTCCAGCTTCCTCCCACAGTCCAAAGACATGCAGGTTAATTGGTGTCTCTAAATTGTCCATAGGTGTGAATGTGAGTGTGAATGGTTGTCTGCCTCTGTCTTAGCCCAGTGATAGTCTGGTGACCTGTCCAGGGTTCTTGGATCTGTGTCATGTAGGTTTTGCCACTGCCCCACCGCTTCAGGAGACTAGCGTCAGTCTTGAGTGTATTCATTCCAATGGGAAAAGTGAACATGAGATACCGCTCCCTTTGCCCCATAGTCACTGACGTAAATACTGGATCCATTTTAATGAGCCTCAGATCCCCGAGACATACTAATATGGAAATGACATTTTTCAGACAGACAAATCAGGAGAAAATTGACTTTGTTCGAGACATGGCTCTATTTTAGCAACATACTCTCGCGAGAACTGGCAACAACTGACATTATCAACATTGAACATTGAATTTGTACTGTATAGAGTGTTGCATTGTTTTGAACCTGATTTCATCCATCCACAGAACATTTACTACACTTCCAAAGGCGGTGGGGGATGTGAGGAAGAGACTACCATGCCCACTTAGGAGACCGGAAGTGTATACCATGTCATACCACTGGTGCAGCTTGTAATGAGGTATCTTCTGTAATTAAATATCTTAGGTTTTGTGACCTATCCACCACCCGACCTGCCTCCTCATGAGACCACTTGGGACCACTGCCTTCTTTACTCCCATCACATGACCTCAGCCTTCCCAAATACGTGGGTTATGAATGAAGTACTGGTCCATTGCTATGGGATACGTATGAATTTTGGTGCATTTATTTTCACAGTGAAACTCATAGACAGTGCAGGAGAACAGCCTGTACTAGAGGTAAATGTTTGTAATTTGGTGAACTGACCATTTAATTGATTTAATGGAATATTCTTGAAACCCTTTGGTTGGATTTTTGTGTTGGTCTGAATTTGGCCTGCATGCCTCACGCTAAGAATATAGCATTCAGCTGCATGAGACAATATGAGAAAACACTACACCCTTACATCCAATAATATGTAGACAGCAACATAATCCAACTGTGGTAATGAGATTCCTGCAGCAACAGTGTGCGTCTGAATGTCAGGCTGGTATATTACTGAATGGGAGTGATATCCGCTGAAGGTTACTGAATGCTAGACAAAATTTGCAATGCTCTGGATGGCTTACTCATCAAGCAATTACAGTTGTTCAGCTACTCGCGCGGTTGATCCCGACAGACCATCCAGTGGGGTTGTCAGGGAGACCAGTGTGTCTCCCTTTATGCCCGAGATTAACATGCATCTCATATCTGGATTGTGTCTGAATGTGATTTATCCGGATTACCTTTGAACCTGACATTCAAGCCTGACTCCAGCGTTCCCACTGAAATCAGATCGCTCTTTTCCTTCACAACATGCACATTTCTCTCCTTTCTTTGCATCACATTTTAATCTTTTATAAAGGTGCCAAGTCTTATCATATAAACTCCTTCTGTCACTTCAAACTTGGTTTTCTAAGAACAGATGTATTGTTTTGGCGTGTTGGCGATAAAAGCCGAGGAGAAGGCCATTTATTATCATCACCGCTGAGAACATTAGTATTCCAAACTGAAACAGATTCTTATCACCTTTTGGTGCACGTTAAAGCCCAGCCTGCTCTCACCAAAAAAACACAACTACATATTTTTGGAGTTCGCATCTTGAACATCTACTACTTTTGATAACATGTAGCCTAGCATGCTAGTATGTGTAGCACACCACGCTAGTGACATATGAAACATGTTATATATGTTAGTGACAAAAGAAGCCTCCTAATTTAAGGAGCAGTGTGTAAGCTTGAACTCCCGCGTAGGACTCCTTCTGTGGTCATCATTCAGGAGGTTTTTACCAGAAACTGAATCATACACAGAGGACTCTTACACTCCCAAACAGAAAGACCCAGTGATTTAAACTGGTAAAAACAATGAATAAAGCAGTCTGGGTTGCTGTAGAAACATGGCGGACTGCATGGACAAGGACTCCATATGTAGATATAGATGGCTCAATCTAAGGGTATGAAAACACAATGATTCTTATTTTCAGGTGATAATACACTCAGAAAAATATACGCAATGTAATCCATCACTGCCCCTAAAAAGTGGAACTTTGTCCGTTTCATGACGGCAAGGATATGTTTAAAATTGCAACTGTGTGATGGCCGTGCCCACAGCCATACTAAAGGTTAAATGACTCACCCACACCATCACCACATGTTCAATTACTATTATTAATTTGCAGTCACTTAAAATACACACACCAGTTTGTTTAGTTTTTTAGCTTTAGCGTTACTTTCTTTTTTTTAGCACTTGAACACACTGTTTTCCAGATGAAGTGCGCACATTTAATTGACATTGTTTTGACATTTTGCTATTTGCTTTTGTAAGTTATTGACTCATTTCTCTTTGTCTGTGAGTCACCTGAAGTCACTTCCTGGTTGGAGTTGGGCAAAAGATTGTAAGGTCTGTTTGTTGAGTTAACATCTAGTTTTGTTACCCTTATTTTTCTTTAGAGTTATGTCCTGTTGACTCTTAAGAGCCATATAACTCTAATTCTGTTATCTTTGGTCATTTGCTTTGAAAAATGTATTTTTTCGGGAACATAAACCCACCTTTTTTTAAAAACTTTAAACCCGTTTTACAGCTTGGTCTGTGACAAACTGCTTATAAACGGTGATATATATTGTTTTGGGGCCAGTTATGTAATTTGTTTTAGAGGTCAGTGCAAATCAACTGTTTTAGGTATAAAAGACCATTGTAGAGCTACACCTGGACTTGCCTTTAATCAAATGAAATCCTATTTTAAACCTAGCATTAATCTGGTCCACCTTTACATAACTGAACACTTTCTAAAACTCAGTCTGACACCCGACGTAGACTGTATGCTGAGAGCAGCTGCGCAGGTGATCACTGTCAATTCCTGTATGAGCCACTTCATACAAAAAACAATTTCCTGCATCATAACGGTGAAGCTGTATTACTTTGCAAACCAAAGACCTTTCTGCCTTCCACTGTGAGAAAAAAACCCTCCTACACACACTGTGTTTCCACTGCAGTGAAAGTATTTGACAGAAAACACAACATTTAAACCCTGTTTTTTAGTTTAATGGTTCTAACAGTGGACATCATGTTATATGGACATTTTTACAGCTTGGGTGAATCAAAACAAGGAGGAACAGCCTTTCTTTATGGTCAAATCAAAGCTCTTGCTTTCCATCTGGTGTGACACAAATCGCAGCGACAACGAGACGGAGAGCTGAATTCTCTCCAGCGTAATGAGAGGTGATAAGAATACAACATGTGCCTTGGTGGATATTCTGTTAAGTGTCCATATTTCTTACAATGACCGAGGGACTGGACAGTTTCTCGGTATGGGTCTATAAGGAATTTCCATTTAAACAGCGTCATTAAAAACGATGGTGAGAGAGAGGCCGGGCAAATTGAGTAAAACTGACACATACATTTTCTTTAATGCTGTGCTCAAAATCCTTTCTTCCTGCGCAGAGTGTGTGCATGACTTCTTATCAAATACGGACTGAAATGCAACCTGATTATTTAATTAGATGTTCTTTTAGTTGAGTTGTTCCATAAGGATCGGTGCAGGCGGATACAATATAAAAAATGGCTTCCTTTGATAAATCAAACCCATTCAGAGGTTAATGAGTTGAGCTAAGTTAATGAATCTCTCTCAAGATTCAACACACTCTCAACCATGTATGTGCACACACAGGCAGCACACACAGGATGTTCTTTTTTTTATACATTAATGTGAGTGAATATCTACACCATAATCAACAGGACTTCCAAAGAGGGCCAGTGTTTAATCTAAACTAAAACCCCACTGCTTGCAAAGAGCAAGAATTGTTATCAATGCTTTAGATGTGCTTAAATACAAAGAAGTGCGACAGAGCTGAACAGAAGGGTGGCAGTACTTTAACGTACAGATACAGTATGCAAGGCATTTGGAGCTCGGTGCTCTTCCTGAGGCGTAATTCTGCCTGCTGCATGGGTTTATTTTCAGAAACAGTTGACTGCGGGAAAGAACTATACTGCAAATGAACATGTTTTTGGATTTTTGATACTGAATAAATTAGGCTTCAAACTGTGGTCACGTTTTTTTTTTTTTTTTATTAGCACATATAGAAGGCCTGTATAAATATTTTCAGTGGAAATGCATCAGTGGGAAACAGCCTGGGTCTGTATTTAGTTCCTGTCAGCTGCTGATATAAGTGTTTGTGTGAATTCATTTGGAGTGTCGAGGAATTAGATATCAAGCACACAAAGAAATTATTTGATCTATTTTGTCGGGTTTATGTATTTCAGTTACATATATAATGTCTATCCAAAGCCCCTTTTCCCCTGGACTAAAAACTCACCAACACCTACCGGTGCAATACAATAACGTGGCAGGCACAAAATACCATCCATCTCTGTCCACACAGCAGTTGAACATTATTTGCAATTTAGTCAACGCTGAGTATAAGAAAGAATTTTAATGAGTAAGGGAAATAAAAAATAAGTATGCACTGTTTCACTGGCCTCCATGCGGCTTTCTACTGTTTACTAAACTGTATACCTGCCCAAGCGTGACTTAAAACGTGATCGCTACTGAAGAGCCATGGTCCACTGGCAATGGTAAAGCAGTCTAATGCCTATTTTCAACAGGTTTTGCCACGTTTAAAAAAACCCGCAAACACGAAACACAAAGAGTAGTAATTCTAACATAAACCAAAAAAGCTTTATTTATGTCATTTAATCAAATAAAATAAAGATAATTAGAGTGAGAATTTCCCTAACTATAATTCATAGAATTTACCTAATTTCTTTTAATTAAGTTTATGTAATTACTGTAAATACATTTTATATGTTTAATATTTAATATTTGAAATGTATAAAATTTATTGAAAGTAATTAAACTTTGTAAAGGTCTGTTGTGTAGGATTTTGTGGCATCTAGTTGCAGATTGCAACCAACTTAAACTTCTCCCATGTGCCATGCATGTAGGAAAGCTACACACAAAAAAAGTTTGGCTGAATATTTAACCCAACCATGGGGCTACTCGAGTTGGGTTAAATGTGTGGGCTGTTTTCTGGTATAATGGGTCATTTAGTCTAACCCTGCTGTTGGGTTAAAAAATGCTGGGCTGAATTTTTAACCCAATTATATGTTGGGTCAAATGTGTTGGGTTTTTTTTTTGTGACATTGGGTAATTTATTCTACCCATATTGTTGGGTTGTTATGGTGATGCTTATGTGCCTAGACACATGCTACCCGCTCAAAGCTTTGCTTTGGAAAAGAAACAGCAGCAACTAAGGCTACACCAATTCTTCTATGAACTACTACAGGTCAGATAAATATTTTAACTCTTTCTTTTACCCAGCTTTTGCAACAGAGAACACAAGGGTCAAATGGCATTATATATAGGTCAGGTCAATCTTATTTACTGTGACAAAACCATAGGTGCAGTTTAACATACACATTTAACACTTTAAATAAAAAATACTAGCTTAAATACTGGAGTAACATTAACGGTTGTTGCCTCTGTGTGGCACTAATAGAAACTTTAAACTGCAAAGAAGAGGCCGGTGAATGTATATTTATAACCATATTATTTCATTACATTGTGTGATGGGGAAAACCCCAGCCAAGAAAATGAAAATAACAGTTCACCCAACAAAGTAAGCCAGCACTAGCTTAGCATATTTGACCCAGTGTTGGGTTACAGAAACAACCCAAGTTGGGTTAAATTCAACCCAGAATTTTTTTAGAGTGCACGGTGGCCAATGTGAAAACATGAATGCTTCTCCAAGTTTTGGTAAACAGGACAGGAATGCTAGTTACAGTCACGTTTTCTGTTATCTCTATCACAAGCAGTTAAAGGTCTAGTGTGTAGGATTTAGTGGCATCTAGCTGCAGATTGCAGATGAGCTATTGTTACATAAATTCTCAGTCTATTCATCATAGTTTCACATATAAATAAACAGTACTTTCTGGTTTATGTTAGTATTACTTAAGTGGATGGAAAATGTGTTTGTAATTGAAATACGTAAACGTGACAATAGGCCAATTCATTTCTTTGGGGTTGGAGGAAATTGTCTGTTGCCCTCAATACCACATAAAAAACTAACATTTTTCCTGGAGCTGTCCGGGGTCCTTTCAGTCATCTGTGTCATTTTGCTGTGCCATTTTGTGGTGTGACCAGGCCTTTAGTTTGTCCATCACCACCCCTGTTTACCTTTCTGTAGATCATGTGCATGTTCCAGGTCCAGTTTGCCGAGCCTTGTAGTTACCATCACCAGGCAACCACCAGTTCAGTCAGTCCTGCTTCTCCAAATGTTGAAAGTGTGTGTAGTTGTTACAGGCCAGTTTAAGTTTTTTTTTTTTTGTGCAGTAGCCTTTTTTTTAATCAGTCAAGTCGATATGAATTGTTGGGAAACTCAATTCTGCTTGTGGTTTTGTGTTATTACAAAAACCTGACTCAGTTTCATATTTAGTTGTCACACAGTGGCAGTCCTCATGGTCGAATAGGAGTGAATAAATCTGAAAACATCTCTTTATTAAAGTAAGTCAAAACAAAAACAAAGAAAATAGTAAAAAAAAAAAAATCAATTGATCAACAACATATTGAGGTTCAGCACCATTTTGGACGCCAAAGACCAGCTTTCAAAAGCAGCAAACAAAAAGGGAACTCAACAAACCTCCAAACTTTGCACCGGTGTTTGTGAATTTGGCTTTGGCTGCCCACTACCCCCTGATGTTTTTCCATCACGGACGCATTGTTGCCTTCAAATACAGGCGGCTGTGAAAGGGCTCTGTTTGAAACTGTACAGCAGAGGTCATATGGTCAGTAATCTCCTGATAGCCTCCATTTTTTGGTCTTCCGCCATTTTGTCCGGTCATCCATTTGGGCTTGCACCCGCTGAGCGCTGTTAGAGGACTGACATTCTGCCTCACCTCAAGGCCAGTGTTGTTACAACAAATTGTTGGATGACTTGCCCACCTCTGCCTATTGACAGGTTCTTTGAAGCAAAGTGCCTTTTAGCAACACGTTTCAGTCCATTCTACCTTTTAATATTTCAGCTCTTAAACGTAATATATGTTGCAACAAACAACTGTCTGTCTGTATTAGAATGAACACTGTGCTAACGTCCATCAGCCCACATTCACCCTTCCACTGTAACAAGTCACTATCTTTATGCGAGTGGTCAGAATCATGACATTATGAATTTTGCACACGTGTCAGATAGCTCGTGTGAAATCTGGGTGAAGTGTAAATCGTCTGTGTTGCACTGCACACTTAATTTATGTAGACAGTAATAGCTTTAATTTATTGCATATTCATAGAGTTTCCAGTGTATCCGTACTTGCTTATGATATATAATATAATATAGTGTAACCCCCCCTCAGGTTTGGTCCCCCCTAGTGTTAATACCATAGCTATGGCCTTGGAAAATCCCCACATTTTAATTCATTTATTTTAATTTAATTAAACTCTGACAAAAGGACCCGAGGGAGATTTACTCTTACCCTTCTCCTCTCTCTTGACATCTTCAGTGTATGAGTACCTTTGGATGCATTATTTACCTGCGTGAGATGTTGAGGTCACTGCGGCTTTCTGTTCAGGAGCGCCAGAATTAAAAATGTATCACAAGTGAAAATGAGTGACTGCAATGTTTACTCCAGTGAAAAACCTGCAGACCTTCTACACACAGGTAATCAAACCTCATTAACAGCGCAGAAACAGTGAGGTAAAGGTTGTTCATGAGGTTCAAACAAGAATAGAAATGGGAGCGCCTGCCTGCTCAAAGAAAGAAGATACAGCCTGGTCTCACTCCTGACGCCTGACTTTGACCCATGAGACCAGTGTTTGGTATCAGCGATATCTGTTGCAACATTTGTGCTTCTTAAAGAAGAGTTGTTTTTTTAAAGATATTTTTTAGGGCTTTTTTCCCTTTAATTTATCAGACAGTTGGTGTGAAAGCAGAAAGGGGGGGGGGGCAACGTGCAGCAAAGGGCAGCTAATGCAGCAAGGACAAAGCCCCTTGTATATGGGGCGCCTGCTCTACCAGGTAGCTAATGAACGCCTCAAGAAGAGTTTTTTTTTTAACGACAAACTGCTGTCTCTCCAGCTGTGTTTGCACCACTCAAAGCGGGGTGTTTTACAGCAACATCCACAATCTTTTTTTTTAGCATAACCAAGTTGTTTTGTTGCACATCTCTCACCACCAACCCTCTTCTTACTGCCACATGCAATGCTAGGTGTTTTTTTTTCCGTTGCAACATTTACTATCTATTCCTAACCATAACCAAATTTCTTTGTTGCCTAAACTTACTCGCCCTCTCCATCCTGCTGCAGCATTTGTGCCAGGCAAAGCCAGGTGTTTATTTCGGGACACACTGCTGCCTTTTCAGTCGCAGTGTGCGAGAAAGTGTGAGAAACGTGAAAGGTCTTAAGCAATAAGACCCCATGGTGATGTCGTTTATTCCAGGAGGGTGGTAAAAATGTAATAAATTAAGGATCTCCCACTATGGAGTCCAAACACTGGTGATGGTGATGGTAGTGGTGGTGATGAGATAAAGAGAAAGCTGATGAGTTTGTCCTGGGCTCTGGATAAGGTGACTGGAGGTGAATGGGGCGAACGATTATGCCTGAAATGACAGCTGACAGGAGTAGAGAGGAGAACAGATTTAAAGTTTGGCAGCAACAACATGACTGGCTGAAGGAGACTGTGGCGAAGCTTGATTGGCTAACCGGGAGAGGGAACACCCACAGTCAGCTGATTGGTGAAAGTGCTGGGAGTGGGACAGAGAGAGAATTGTGAATGGATAGAGCATAAAGAAAGTCGCTGAGCTTCATTTGTGTCACTAAATGCCAGGTGTTTCAGTGACATCCTCAATCTATTCCTAACCATAACCAAGTAGTTTGAGCCACGCAAAGCTGGGTGTTCTTTAGCGACAACTGTAATATTTCCCTGATCATAATCAAGTGATTTTATTGCCTTAAACTAACCTGTTTTTTGCTGTAATGCAATTTATTTTGACCTGTTTTACATGCTGTATTTTCTTGTTGTCTTTAATTTTTCTAGGATGCCTTTTTACAGCTGGTGAAGGGACTGCATGCAGTTGCATTTATATTTGTTAAAATGTTGAGTAATGCACACTTTCCCTCTTCTTAAATAAATAAATAAACTGGAAACTTCTTGTCACTAACCCCTCTTGTGTCAAAATATAATGCAAAAAGCTGCCCCAGTGTCATTTCAGTAACGCTTGATGCCTCTGCCCAAGCGGCAAAATATGACGAGTAGGAATGCGATCACGTTGGAAGATACCAAGAGTGGGACATGGCAGTTTGGCCTTATTCATTTTTCTTTTCCCTTCCTTTATCCTTCATGATAAAATACAATATAATCAGTTACAGCAGAGGTGCAGCAAACTCTCAAGGCCAAAGTAGAAATATTCTAAAATATATTAAATATTATTTTTGACTAAATGTTTCATTCCGACCTTGTGAAGTTGTAAGAATTATTTTTTTTTTAAATCAGAAAGTACCGACCCATTCAAATAATAAAATAAATGCAACATATTAAATACATACTCTTATCGTGCCCTTTTTTAAAAGTACATCATGAACAAATAGAAAAAAATTCAAGCTGTTTACTTTGATCGTCTTAACAGCATTGATTTAAAGTTAGCAGCAATTAACAACTCAAGCTATTTTGCGTACATCTGTGAGATCCTTCTCAGGGTGTTATTTGTGTCATGTAATGTATCAAAGTACCTCACATGGTCTACATGGCCTCGTTTCTGCAACAGGACTTAAAAATGTAAGAAAATCTCCCCAGAAAAGACGGTTGCTTCTAATACCCGGCAGCCAGCCACTGTTGACTCTGTGGAGTCCAGTTGGTGTTGGAGGGGCTCCATATCTGTACATATCGACCTCCCCAGGAGTACCGCTCCTATCGTCTCAGCTGCATGTCACTCCAAGTCAATTAAAAGTGGACTGGAAGGCCGGTCCGAAGAGACCGGAGACAGGAGTGACAGCTGGAGTAAGAGAGGGAGGGAGGAGAGTGGGAAAGGAGGGGCGGATGAGAAAAAGAACACGGAGAAGAGATAAGGAGAATCAGGGGAGACAGGAGGGGGGTAAGGAGAAGAGTTGGAGGATGAAAAGGAGACCGTGGAGAGAGGAGGAAAGGAGCGAGGCGAGGCCAGCGAGGAGACAGCGGGTGTGAATTCATGGAGAATTTAGAGACTGTGTTCTTAGTTCGAACACACACTGATGTCTCAGTCTGCACCATCAGAGAGGTCTTTCTCTTCTGGAGTAAAAACTGGCCAGCTGCTGGGAAGGAGGAGGAGGGACAGGATGGAGGGAGAGGATGAAGGGAAGGATGGAGGGATCTGAGATGGACACTGGAGGCAGAGCTGGCACTCATCCTTTCCTGGCCCTCTCTTTGCCCCCGAGCTCTCCCTTCCCTCCCTTTAAGCCCCCTCTCTCTCCCTCTCTGTGCCTCGGTAATAAGCGATGCCCTGATCCAAAACACAGTACTTTGTGTTTGTGGGACTCAGCCGGACGGATCACTGTGGGAAGGAGGAAGACGCTCCGGAGTCGCCAAATCCCTCTGCTGAGCAGTCTCACCAGCTGTCATTTCTTCTCTCTCTGCACATACATAACTCCAAATGTGATGGTTAATGATAGAATATTCTGGTAGTAATTAGCACTTTCCTGCAACCCATCTCTCTCTGCACACGAGATGTTCAGGGTTTTTTGAGTTCTTAATACCAGAGAACTTTGTTTGTGAGGTATTCAATGTGTTGAACAACTTTACAATAAACTATACTTCCTTGACCCTTTTAGGGCCGACGTCACAATGGTGTCATTTTACTAGCTGGAGGCAAAACATGACTCTCCACCACAGAGCTGTAGGCCACAAAGAAATCTTAAATGTCATCTTGTTGTGTTACTGGGAGCCAGAATAGAAGGAGTCATGGCTCAAAATGTACATTTTATCACATACCAGCCGCCACTGCCCGTCAACAAAAACAAAGACTATGGTTAAATGCGATAAGACGGAAGGACTGGAGAGCATACGGGTCGGCCAGTCTGGTCCTGTTGGTCAGTGTTTACTTTTTCAAGTAACACTCGTGGTCCCGGAGAGTGCGTAACCTGACATGGTGCATCTGTAAATTCAGTCTGACGCTTTATACTATAATGAGAGGCCTGCTGGTCGAAGGAACAGAGCGTTAATCACACATTCACTCCACTTGGCACTCTGCTGTTCATTCAAACATGATTGCAGTGGGTGTTGGCCTCCGCCAGTGTTGTCCCTCATCACCAATTCATGGACAGGATCTCCAGACACAGCTGGGGGGAGGATGGAGCCTGGTTTTGGGACCTCGGAATTGAATCTCTGCTTTTTGCAGATGATGTGGTTCTGTTGGCCTCACACACCGTGACCTCCAGCATGCACTGGGGCTGTTTGCAGCGAAGTGTGAAGCAGTTGGAATGAGAGTCAGGACCTCCAAGTCTGAGGTCATGGTTCACTGCTGGAAAACATCGCATTGCCCTCTGTGGGTTGGGGGAGCAGTACCGTCCCAAGAGGAAGAGTTCAAGTATTTTGTGGTCTTGTTTACGAATGTAGGAAAAATGGAGTATGAGATGGATTGGTGGTTTGGTGCAGCATCAGAAAGTGTGACAGCATTGCACCTGACCAATGTGGTGAAGAGGGAGCTGAGCCAGAAAACAAAGCTCTTGCTTTACTGGTTTGTCTACATCCCAACCCTCACTTGCTGTCATGAGCCTTGGGTAGTGACCAAAAGAATAAGATTATGGAAAAAAATGGCCACAGTGAGTTTGCTCTGTATGGTGGCTGGGCTCAGCCTTAGAGATAGGGTGAGGAGCTGAGACATCCACAGGGGAGCTCAGAGTAGAGCCGCTGTGCCATCACATCTAACGGGGCCGGCTGAAGTGGCTCAGGCATCTGATCAAGATGCTTCCTGGGTGCCTCCTGTTAAAGATTTTTCCAGGCACGTCCAAATGGTGGAAGGCCCCGGGGCAGGCCCAGAACATGCTGCAGGGATTATTTATCTCATCTGGCTTGGGAATGCCTCGGGATCCCCCAGGAGGAGCTGGAGAACATTGCTGGAGAGAGATGACTAGAATACCTGACTCATCCTGCTGCCCTGTGACCCAGCCCTGGGTAAGCAGATGAAAATGATTTAATGAAGGACAGATAGAGGGTTATTCCACTAAATAATAATTTGTTAAGCATATATTAGTGATCACCTATTAATTTATGGATAATACAATAGATCTTAATGAAGTTTCTATGTCATTCAAGGGAAATACAATAGTACCAAAGTAAAAACATCATCTGCGCACCATACCCAGGAATGTCCTGAACGTAACAAAATAATAAGAAAATAAGAAAATGCAGGCATAGGGTAGAGGCTCTGCAGATAAATACATCACCACACACTTCTAGTGGGTCAAATGTGATGATTGAGAGGGGTTACTTATATATGTGTATAACAGGGTCAATTATACAGCAGTAATATGTGTAACAAAGTCAAGTGTACATTTGTAATATTAAATATTATAATTAC